>RYFJ01003732.1:0-151621 GCA_003991445.1 Oryza meyeriana var. granulata | reverse complement strand
GGCCATAGCCAGCCGTCCGAGCGCGAGAACGGCGGGCCGGCATGGCGATCCCGATGGTCGACGACGGCGACCACCGCGGCCGCGACAACCACACGGAGGGGCGGAATGAACGGGAAAACGGAGGGGTCTACTCGGCGGCTCGCGACGGCGAAGACGCGCGAAGACGACAGTGGAAACGAAAAGGCGGCGGCGGCCGTCGGGCGGCGTCGCGACGGGCTCCGACGGCGGGGAACGGGCGAGAGGGGCCGCTGGCCGAGGTGTCCTGGAGGATGAGGAGGGACGGGAGAGGGAGTTAGAGTGGAGAATGGAGACACGGCGCGGCAGGAAACATCGGCCGGAAAGGAGGCCGGAGGCCGATACTCACCGTGCGCGCGGGGCGAGGCTGGTCCGGCGAGCTTCGGCTTCCACGGGAGTGGCGGCCGAGATGCGGCGCGGCGCGGCGGAGGTGCAGGCGTGGCGGATGGTGCCTTGGCGGTGTCCGGAACGGCGGCGAGCCACCGCGGCGAAAAACGGTGGAGGCTCGGGTGCGCGGTGGCGGCGGGGTTTCTGGGGCACTGGAAAGGCTCGGCGTTTGGGGAAAAAGATGGAGGAGAGGGTGAGATGGTTTATATACAGTCGGCCGGTTTGAGAGATCGAGGCCGACGGCTACCAATCGTGCACGGGAGAGTGGATGGCTGGCGTGGGCAATCGTGCGCGTGGTTCACGGGAAAGAGGGGACGTGGACGCCGGAGAACTCGGGGGAGTGGGGCGGACTCGGTCCGCAGACCGTTGAACGAGTGCGAGTGCGGGGAGGTGAGGAGGACGGGCGCCGATCGGACGGCCCCTGGGGAGTTTCCCCTCCGCCCGATTCGGACGGAGGCAGAACGATGATGCTGACAGGCGGCCCGGCCTGTCAGCGGGAGGAGCGTGGGCGCGGGCGCGAGCACGAGAGAGCGCGGGGCGCGGGGCAAGGGAGAGGGCACGGCACAGGGTGCGGGGCGCGGGCGCAGGGCGAGGGCGCGAGCGCGCCAGGGCACGAGGGCAAGGGCGCGAGGAGGAGCCGGGCGCGAGCGGCACAGGAGCGGGCCAGGCGCCCGAGGGAGAAAAAGGAAAAGGAAGAAAGAAAAAGATTTCCAGGAGATGTTAATTCCGATAAGCGTATTCGATTTATTAAAAAAAATAGTTCCGGCGCTCTGTAAATTCCACTAAAAATCCTCCAGTTAATGTATTTTTGGCACAAGAATACGAGAAAAATATTCCCGGCCACGACAATTTATTATCTTGCATTTTACACCATCAATTAATTTCTCTAGCCATTTTAAAATTCCTTTTCTTAGGTATTTTCTCCGGTAAAGTTTCTGTGTGGCTAAACTCAGGGTGTGACATTGGCCCTTTGCAGTTTGGGGGCTTTGACATGTCGGGCGTTCAAAAAAGCTCCAGGAGGTTGTCACCCTAAAAATCGCTTTAATTAAAAATTGTTTTTGGGAAAATCGAAATACAAGAATATGCTAGAAAATTTTTGTTTGAGAAACGTGTTTGAATTAAATTTTGAAATTTCCAATATTAAAAATCCCAAGTTGAATTCTTGAATGTTTGAAATAATACTCGGATGCTTTTATATTTTCGGGGTTTTTGTCAAAATATTTTAAGCGTTTAAGTATTTATAATAATAATAAACTCTTTGTGTTTCATGGTGGCATTTATTTTTGGTAAATTCCCCATGATTTAAAAAGCTCTTTGAAATTTTCTCGAAATTTTCGGAGCTCCAGAAATAATTTTAATGGGACAAAGATCACTTCTAAATTAGATAAATCTATAATAAAATCCCAATCTTTTCCCTTGTTCGGGTCGTTCTGGTTCAGTCCTTTGAAGTCTCCCATTCATCGTAAACTCTGATCCCTTTTCTTCTAGGGTTTCATGTCATCCCGGAACCCTAAAACCTCCTCGACATTCGGTTCTCAAATATACCGTATTTCAAGCGATTGAATGTTTCCTAACTATTCCCTCCCCATTCTCGACTCTAAAATATTCCCCATATTTTGGACATTCATTTATTCTGTTTCTCGAACTCCGTGAAATATATTCCTCGAATATCCTAATTTCTAGGTCGACGCAAAATATCCTCCATTTTTCCCCAAGTTCCTGATTCCGTAAAAATTCCCAATTTTTCCTGATTCCGGAATATTCCTGCTAACTCCTTCCAATATTCTCGAAATTCCCAAAATATTCTTACACTTGGAGAATTCCAAAAATTCCAGTGAATTTCCTCAATTCCGAAGAAATATTTCGAGTCCCAAAGGTGTTTCGACGCTTTTGATTTTCCAAATATATATATAT
This sequence comes from Oryza meyeriana var. granulata, assembly GCA_003991445.1. Taxonomy (NCBI): domain Eukaryota; kingdom Viridiplantae; phylum Streptophyta; class Magnoliopsida; order Poales; family Poaceae; genus Oryza; species Oryza meyeriana. Next base: position 149,305 of record RYFJ01003732.1, on the reverse strand, counting down.
AGGCTGACGTTCGCAATCCTCCAAAATTCCGAACAATTTTCCCCTATTTCCGATATTCCTGATACTTCTCAAAATTCCAAAAATTTAAATTCTAAATTTTGAATTTCCGAAAAATCCCCAAAAAAAATCCCCACCTTTTCTCTTTTCTTTATTTTTCTTCCAATTCTGCTTTTCTCCTTTTATTTTTTCTCTCCTTTTTCTTTCTGGTTTCCTCCCTCCTATTCATCTTCTTTTTTTCTCTCTCTCTGCTCTGGATTGCAGCGCCGAGCCGCCGCCGACGCCTGTGCCGTCCCGGCCTCGCTCGCCCGGCCTGCGCCACCCCGGTCCCGGTCCACACTGCCACTCTCCCACGCCGCCCCGGCCTCCGCCGCCCCATAACCGCCGTGGCCGCCAATCCCATGCCGCACGACCCCACGACGCCGCCATTCTCACGCCCACTCCCGCTCCAAAACCGCCTCCCCGGCCACATCTTCTCCTCGCGGAGCTCATATGTGGGAACCCCCTAGCCTCTCTCTCCATTTTCCCTCATCTAGCCGAGCTCGCCGTCGCCCTGCTCTACTTCCATGCAGCCGCCGCGTCTGGCTCCGCCCCGCTGTCGCTGCTCCATCGCCTGCCTCTGCCGCCACCCTGCTGCCGCCCATTGAGCCGCTGCTGTGTCTCTCTGCCGCCGCCGTTCGGTTCTAGTGTGCCGCTGTGCCGTTGTCATCGACGCTGCCGCGACAGCCGTGACAATAGCCATCCTGCCTGTGGATGCTGCCCTCCGTCCTCGCGGCCAAGTCGCCGTCGTCCTCGTCACTACGTCACCGTTCCGTCGTCAGCCGTCGCTAGAAGGCCTCAAGCCACCGTCGGCGTCGTCGTTTTCGCCAGCCGCTGGTGAGCACCACGCTGCCCTGCCTGTCCTCCCTTTTTGTTGGTCGTCGCTGTTGTCGTATGTTTCCAGCACCATGTGTTCTCCCCCCTGCTCGCCGGCTAACGCATCATCGTCGTGGTCGTCCTCACTACCAAGCCGTCACCGGCGTCGTCGCCCTCACCCCGTGCGCCTGCCGCACCGCCCAACACCTGAGCCGCCTGCTCTGTGCCAGCCTGCTGCCTATTCTGTGTCCTACCGCTGGTCATCGTCGTTGCGCCGTCGTCGCCGTCTCCACGTTCCAGTGCTGCCGGTGAGACCCATGTTCCCATCGGTGACGCCCTCTTCTTCCCATCTAGGCCGTCCTGCCGCGTCGCGGTCGATCACTGCCGTTGCCACCTCGCTGATCGGTCGTCACCGTCGCCTAGTCATTTTTCCCTGTGTTGCCGTCGCACCGTTGATTCCACCATTATCGTCTCTTCCTCGGCGCCGCCGCCCGCTGTTCCCAGCCCCTGGCCACACCGTTTCCCGTGCGCCGCCGTTGTCTGGTCGTCAAACGCCGCCATCCTGAGCCGTCATTGTCTCGCCTGCATGCCGTCATCGTCGTCGCATATCTTGTCTCTCGTCGGTCTTGGCTCGCCGACGCATCGCTGCCGTGGCACCATCAATTGTTACCGTCGTCGTCGCTCTCTCGGCCGCTGCGCCAGCGTGTCTCCTGTGCTGCGCCTTGGACGGCCAAGCTCGTTTTGGCCCCTCGGCGTGCCACTGCTACACGAACCCCAGCATCTCCCCCTCTCCTGTGACCCCGGCGTATATGTCTTCAAGCCATCCCGATCATCGATCCTTCGAGACCTAATTCGGGCCGACCGATCCACATAAAATACCAAACTGATCACAACCAACGGATTGTCCAGGTTAAGTCTCCACCGTTGGATCCACACATTTTAATCTGATGCCATGTCAGTCCTAGCCAGACCATCTCGTTTGCCACCTCAGCCCTGATCTCCTTGTCATCGATCCACCTCATCGCTATCTCACCTTTCGTGCCACATCGGCATCCACCCCAGTAGCAACATCGTTTCTTTGTCCACGAGGCAGACACATCACTCCAGTCCACCGTCTCACCTTTCCCCTCGGTCCATGGACCTAATCCACTGAATCTATGTCCATGATAGTGGGTCCCACTCATTTATCCATTCAAAAATAATTCTTTTAATTTAATTCCGATAGAATATTCCCGAGAATATTCTTTTCCAATTCTTTTTGGATTTATTCTGAATTCGATATTCCAAAAGCCATATCTTTTCCGTCCGAACTCCGAATCGACCTGTTCTTCTTCCTAAATTCATCTAAAATTATAATCTACTTGTTTATGTAATTTTTATGTACTGTTTATTTGGAGTTTTTTAGGGTTTTTATCATTTTGCGTGTAGTCACGTATAATCACCGTTTCAGAGGACCGCGGAGCCTACGAAAGGGTTCGGAAGAGCAATCGAAGATGTTTTGTCGCAAGGCAAGTCACACATTCATCCTTGAGCATGTTGAACCTACTTTGCGAAATATTTTATGATTTATAAATAAATTGCATGTTTTGCCAATTACATGGGATATGGGACAACCTATCCGTTTGGTTGAGACCCTGTTTATTTGTTATCCATTCCTTGATAACTTTGGATGATAATTGGACTAGCTTATGTCTCATTCGGTGACACAGCTAGAGATAGGACCTGCTTAGCCATGCTTAGTACCACTAGATCACTGAAGAGATAATCATATTATTTCTATATTTGGTAACCTGATGAGCCATGTGCTCGAGATGTTTGACTATGGTGATTGGTTGTAACTAATCAACTAAAATGTGACTCAAATGGTGGGCTGTGGGTGCATAGTTTTTCTGGTCGCACCCATGGCAATTAAGGACCAGTTTGCGGGACCCCCTTGGGCAGATATTCGTACTTTCCACAAGCCAGCGTGGGCAACGGCTGGACTTGTAGCGTCTCTTCTCCCTCTCCTAGGCACCGATGGTGAGGATGGGCGTGATGGAGTTGGGTCGGCCTGGGGTAGGGTTGATTGGCTTTTGGATCCATTGTGGCGCAAGGGGGGTAGCCTGGCCAATGTGGGGTGTCCTGTTGGCAGGTGCAACCTGAACGTGGTGCGGATGGTTTGGGAGAGGTTGCGTGAACAGTCCTGTCACAACCTCTTGCGTGGTATAGTGATGACACGTCGACGCACGGGAACGTGTGTGAGGCTGTGTCTTGTGGGTAAAGTTGTACACCTCTGATCAGAGTAAATCTATTCGAATAGCCGCGCCGTGGACATGGGCAGTTGGCCAAGACTCACCGTGATTAGTCTCACCTCCATTTAATTAAAATGACTTAATGAAACTGGTATGCTTCAGGTGGATGGTGTGGAGTCTGGTTAACATGGTGTAACATTAATTAGTGGCGTCTGGTTAACGTGGTGTAACGTTAATTGGTGGAGTCTGGTTAACGTGGTGTAGTGTTAATCAATGGAGTCCAGTTAACGTGGTGTAACATTAATCGGTGGAGTTTGGTTATCATGGTGTAACGTTAATCAGTGGAGTCCGGTTAACGTGGTGTAACGTTAATCGGTGGAGTCTTGTTAACGTGGTGTAACGTTAATCAGTGGAATCCGGTTAACGTGGTGTAACATTAATCGGTGGAGTCTGGCTAACGTGGTATAACATTAATCAATAGGGGATGGTTGGGCCTGGTTAACGTGGTGTAACATTAATCAGTGGAGGATTAATATTGCTCAATTAATCAACCTTTTATCATTTGCGAACTACTACTGTTTACAACTGCTTTTACGCAAATCAGCCACCAGCCTCCCTTTGAAATCCCGTGCACAAATGCATCATTGGTGTGGCTTACCGAGTACAGTGGGTGGTACTCAGCCTTGCTATGTTCCCCCTTTTCAGAAGTGAAGACCTTGGCTTATACCACAGTTGAGCTTGCATGTGGTGTGGAGCTGAAGCTACGCTAGTCTCGCCTTTCCGCTGTTGTTTTCTTCTGTGTGAGGACTAAGTGCCTCTTCTGTAAGTATTTATGCTTTATTTACGTTTGGATCTGTTTATTGATTTGTCATTTTGTGTACCCTGCCTTGATTCCTGGACAGGGATTTTAATACACAAAATAGTCTAGAAATTGGCTAAATTTCTGGGCGTGACAAGGGTTCACCCACTTGTTCGTCGTAGTAAACAAATTCACAAAGTAGATCGAGGCAAAACTCGTTGCTACCATAACAGCGGCAAAGGCAAAAGACTTCATCATGAGTATTGTATATCGATTTAGAGTTCCCAACTGCATTATAACGGACAACGATACTCAGTTTATTGGTGGTGTTTTTCAAGATTTTTATGACGACTTCGGCATCAAGATCTGTTATGCTTCTGTGGCGCAGCCACAAAGCAATGGCTAGGTTGAGCGTACCAATGGCATGGTCTTACAAGGTATCAAGACTAGGGTGTTTGACTGACTACAACCATTTGCAGGGCGGTGGGTGCAAGAGCTTCCATCTGTTCTCTGGTCTTTAAGAACCACGGCTAGTCGGGCAACAGGGTAATCCCCTTTCTTCCTAGTCTATGGTGCTGAGGCTATGTTACCAACCGAGTTGGAGTTCGGCTCACCACGAGTTCAGGCCCACTCAGATGCAAAATCAACTGAAGACCGACTAGTCGAACTAGATCAGTTGGAGGAAGCAAGGGACATCGCAACTATCCAGTCGGCAAGATATCTTCAAGGCTTGCATCATTATCACAGTCGAAATGTTCGTAGCCGCGCCTTTTCGGTGGGAGATCTCGTTTTGAGAAAAATCCAAACCACCAAAGGCAAGCATAAATTTTCTCCCTTTTGGAAGGGGACGTTCATTATCACTGAGGTGACACGTCTGGGTGCCTACCGACTGAAGACAGAAGACGTCCTAATCAACAACTCATGGAACATAGAACAACTACGTCCTTTCTATACCTGAGTTTTGTACTCCTTTTATACATATAAATAAAGTTAGTTACTCTGACTCACTACGTCGCTTGTTCCAACCGAGTAGTGAGTTGGGGGCTACACGTTAATACATGCCTGTTGTCGTTAATAAAGCCCGAGCTTGTTTTTATCTAAGTCATGAAGCTTTACAACAACTATGTTAAGTTTTCCCGAGTATAGTCCTGAGAGGTGAATATTTTTATTTAAGTTGATCTCAAACCACTCGGTGCAAACTATCTAGTCGGGTAAACGTAATGATGGCTCGAAGGAAGCAAGTACTCGGCAAGACTTAACGAAAAACAACAAAAGTATTTATAACATTCACATATTATTTTTGATGAACACCAACTACATAATAGTTCTTGTTTACATTGGTAGACCTTTAGCTATGGCTTTAGCAGTCGGTCTCACCTGGCTGATCAGCTCCAAGCCTGCTCCGGGGTGGTGCCCTCAGCAAAGCCTTCACCAATTGCCTCGATATCTACCCAAGGGTAGAGAGACTTGGTCATGGCTAGTACCTGGGCAATCCCTATGGCGACGCGCTCGTCCGAATACTTCTTCAGGACTCTTGGGGCTTCCTCGAGACGCTGCGCCACCTGGGCAATTGAGCTGGAGCTAGGCCTCCCCAGGGTCGGCTGCATGATATCCAATAAAGTCTTCGCAGAATCGATAATGATTTGCCGTGATTCCTTTATCACCTTGATTTCTTCTGCGAAGGCACCAAACTGGATCTGCGAGTTGGCTTTGAAGGATGCCCACACAGAGATAAAGACATCAGAAATATCAGGACAACTAGGCCGACCGAGTACACGGACAGTTATGAGACTTACTTGCATAGTCAGTGTCCACCTTGGACTTCACCTTCTCGAGCTCTTTTAGCTCTTTCCTCAGGTGTTCAATTTCCAGGGACTGGTTATTGAGGTTTGTCTCAAGAGGTACAACCGAACAAAGTCAACGATCAGCAACACAGAAAGATTTGTTTGTGGTCACTCGGGCAAGAGGAAAGCTTACTTCTAATAGCCCCTGCCTAAGCCTAGTTCTAGTCCCTGAGCTTGTCCACTGATCCCTTCAGCCACTCCTCCTTCTCCTTGCTGGATCTCTCCAGGTCTTCCTTGGTAGTCTGGAGCTAGTGGAGTTGAGTAAGTTGAGGGGCGAGCTCGGACAGAACTCGGCCCATCTTCTCTGATTGATCGACCACTTTCTGCTCAGGGAGTATTCAAGTCAAGCAAAACAAGCAATAAAAGTGCAAAGTCTTGAAGAACCACCAATCAGCAAACACAGCAAGATTGGCGGTGTACCTGAATTTCTTTTGACGTGGCGATAGCGGCGTACATCAAGTTAACCCTCTCTCTCTGGGCCGCCTGCTCGTCGTGCTCGAAGCTCTCTGCTTCCCCCTCTGGAGTAACCCAATAGAATGTCCGGGGGAAGTTTGTAGGGGGAGCCTCGAGCCTGGGGAGATCGTCTTCATTAGAGGATGACGATAACGGAGGCGATGGAGTCTTGGGCCTTGGATCAATTAGTGGCATGGGCTCTTGGGCGAGCTTAGGGACGGGGGCTTCAACTACGATGTCCCAACTAGGCGACGCCGGTGGCCTATTCAGGCGGATCAACTCAGCTTCAGGGGCTAGGACGATTTCTGGCTCGGCTTGTGGCACGACTGACTCAGCCTCAATCAGGACGGGATCTGCTATGGGGATTGGTGGTGCTTCTCCCTTGGGGTCAGCGTCACTTGGCTTCTTGCAGGAATATTCAACAGTCAAGATATTGCGAGTTTATTCATGCTGTTTTGAAGACAAAAGATTTGCTCGTACCTCTTGGAAGTTTTAAACCTCCACCCCTGTGTGCTGGAGGTGGGGGTAGTCAGCGATGGGATTGACAGCCTACTCGGCGGCGGAGAGCTGCCGACTGTCGGGCTCATGGGTGTGGCAGTCGGTGGTGGAGAACTTGGCCTAGTCGGTGCTGTGCTCAACATAGCCGACTGGGTGGTGGCGGTGCTCGGTGGTGCAGTCCTGGGGCTGGGTGGCTTGGGGGCGGCGCTGCTGGAGTCCTTAATTATTAGACCACCAGATGCCTTGCTTGGCATATCGTTCTTCTTGGCATGGTCTGTTGCTGGTCTTTTTCCAGCCCTTTTGGGTCAGGGTTGGGCTGCCGAGGTGCTGGCCGGGCTTTTCCTAGCGCCACGAGCCGGCTGGCCTTGGGGGTCGGAATCAAATTCTTTACATTCCTGCAAATACCCAGATATCATACATTGCAAGACAGGAAAAACATTCATATCACTCATCACAGATGGATATCAAGATGACTACAGCATTATATATAACCTTTGGCCGGGGCCTGCCCTCGCAGTATGGCTTGGGCACTCTTTACTTGTCTTTAGTCTCCACAACTCCGTTGACGAAGAAACCGAGTAGGGTATCGGTAACTCTGTTCTTGTCGACGAAGTCGGGATATTCTTGAGATGGATCATTTTTCCATGGTAGTCAAACCCAAGGTGGCTTCTGGTCTTCAGAGGCTGGGTTCGGTGATTCAAGAAGCACTGGACCACCCAGGGACCGATTATCCCTGTGCCCTTCAGTGCGCTGATCTTCTCTAGTAGCTTGTATACCTGGCCCATTTCGTCTTTTGACGACGCTGAAGTCTAGCTCTCTAGGACAGATGGTGGATTTCCCATGAAAGGGGGTAGGGAAGGCTCGAGATTTGAGTAATAGAACCACTCCCGATGCCATCCCTTGAGAGAAGTCTTCAGGGGGACATGGAGATATGCCTTGTTTATCTCATTGCGGAGTTGAAGGCCCGCTCCCCCTATTGTCTGAATCTTAGATTTTGAGGGCTGAGGTTTAATGTGGAAAAGATACCGGAAGAGTTTGAAATGGGGGCTAATTCCCAGGAAGGCCTCACAGAGGGTCACAAAAATAGAAATCTGGAGAACTGTAACACCCTGAATTTATCCCATATAAAAATATTGTGAAAAAAGAATTTTAGAAATTAAATTAAAAGCCTCAAGGAGTGAAAATAATAAAATCAGAGAAAAATCTATAGCACAATGGGCCTGGAAATAATTTTATAAAATTCTTTTCTTAATTATCTATTTTCTAGAATTTTCTGAGATTTATTTGATTAAGGGAAGTATTTTTAGTGAATTAAATTGAGTTCACAACATTAAAATAAAAGAAAAAGAATTAAAAATCTCCTCCCTGTGCACTTGGGCCGTTTTCGGCCCGTTACTGTGCACTTATCACCTCTCCCCTCGTGCACGCGGCCCACGGCCTGTGGCTGTCGCGTCGCTCGCGCCTCGCTGACAGGTAGGCCCCACCTGTCGGTCATCTTCAACCTCCCGCCGGGGAGAATTCTGTTCATCCCCGAGCTCCGCCGCCGCAATCCCATGGAATCCGCTCCCATCGGTTGGCCTTGGATCGAATTGGTTGAGGGGAAATGGAGCTCCGGTCCTTCTCTACCTTATCCCCAAGAAAACCGGAGCCCTATCGCCGTCGGTTGAGGAGACCCGAAGCTTCCCGACTTGGACCTTATCCCTAATCCACCTCCACCGCGTATCTCGCCGAACCCGAGCTGGACTCCGCCCCTCTCCACCTTACATAGCAAGCCCGAGACCCCTAGGACCTATCCTGTTCACGAGATTGAGCCCTAGCTTGCCCTAGCCACCTCCCTGTGTCTTGAGCTCGCTCCGCCGCCGCCGCCGCCGAGCCCTAGTCGGGTGTCGCTACGCTTCGATTGCCGTTAGAGTTCGCCGCCGCCTTTGTGATCTTCGCCGGAGCCCAAGGAAGCTTGGCCACCACCTCTAGACTGCTGGAGATCGCCGGAGTACCATCGCTGTTGGGAACCTGAAGACCGCCACGGCTTGGAGCTCACCGCCGGCACCTCTCATCGTCGTTCGCCGCCCGTCTACCCACGGTGAGAACTGCCGCAATCTCCTCTACCTATTCCATGTCGCCGTTCATCGGTGACCATTGGTCCCTGTGCCACCGCCGTCTCCCGTGCTGACTCGGCCGTCGACGTGGTTGCCACGTAGGTGCCAGCTTTGATCTGCTCGGATCTAATCCGAGCCGTCGTTTGCCCGATCTGATCTTAGCCGTCGGATCTCCCCGCTTTGATCTCGGCCCTTAGATTGCTAGATTGGATCTCAACCATTCAATCTAGGTTATATTAAATCCTGGCCCTCCAATCTATCTCAAAATCGTCGATCATTTCCGACTGTCCGATCCGATCCCTTAAGATCCCAGCTATCGGATGGATCTATGGACCCCGGTGGACTCGGTCCACCTTGGACCGAAACCCCTCCCTCTCGCTGCCAGTGGGCCTCACTAGTCAGTCGAGAGCTCTCTCTCTGATGACGCCATAAACCCTTTTCCTGAATTAAATTAATCCGCTAATGATGCAATAAATCAGTTTTATTCTTTTATAAGCTTTTAAAAGGGTTTAAACTTCTAAAATTCATAACTAATTCATCCGAACTCTGTTTGGGGTGATTCAACTTGAAAAATTCTTTAAAAATAAAGATGTACACATTAAAAATATAATATGACACTGTTCATGTGTGTTGATGTACTTTTTGCTCATTTTTATTTATTGTCTTTAGCCGCCAACGTTTAGGAAGAGTCGCAATTTCTCGAGGAAAGTTCCGAGGTTTGTGTGGAGCAGCAAGGCAAGTTACATAGATTCCTAAATCCCTTTTGAGCATATTGTTCCTTTGTTTAAAGCTATATTTCCTTTCAACTTTGCATATATTTTGGAATGTCATCGGAATTGGGAAACCCTAATCTTTGGTTAAGGCCTCTTTGACTTGATTACTTGACATTGTACCTATGGGACAAATGTGACTAGCTAGCTTTATTTACTGGTTAGCTAGAATAACTCTAGGACCCTGCTTAGCCATGCTTTGCAAACTGTAGAATAATTAATGGGTTATCACTAAAGGCTTGACAATTAATATTGACTCACATGAAATAATGGTTCGACGTACGACTGTGATTGTGCAAAGATGATTTAATGGTCTACTAAAATATGGACAAATGGTGGGTTGCGAGCACCAGGGTTATGAATGTTGCTAGCAGTGCTCGTTACAGTTAAGGACCGGTTTGCGGACTACTTGTTGCGAAGCAACACTCATGCTAACCACAAGGTAGAATGGGATAGCAGGAGTTTGAAGTGTGCCGAGTTCAATAGGAGGCACTAGGGCGTGTTTGTGGCTGATATAAGTCCACACATGGCAGTGACAATAAGACCATGCTTCGAGCGTCGGGCCGTCTTGCAGGAAGGCACTTGATCACCCCTACCGGAGACCGGAGGTTCAGCGGGAGGCTCTCCTATTGTGCGAGTTACATGGATAATCCTGTCACAATTTCTTTCCGAGGTACCGTGGTGGTATCATGGCACACAGTGATGTGTTATGGAATTGTATCTTGTGGGTAAATTGGTACACCTCTGGCCAGAGTAAAACTATTCGAATAGCCGTGCCCATGGTTAAGGGCGAGTCTAGCAATGTTTTCTATGATTAGTCCCACATTAACTAAATTTGATTATTGAAGGATGAATCATGGTTAGCTCCAGGTTGGAATGGTTAGGCCTATACCATTTGGTGAATAGTATAGTATTGGGTAATGTTGATTAATTATTGATGTTTTACTACTATCTTAAATGCTTTCTTAAATGTTGTTTATGCAAATTGAAACCTATTATGCCATCCTTTGTTATCCTGTGCACCTGCATATTTGCTGTGTGGCTTGCGGAGTGTTTCATGTACTCACCTTGCAATCAACAATCATCATTCAGAGGAGTACTTCAGCGAGGAGGACTACTTGGAGGATTAAGCAGGAGCCCGGTCAAGTTCGTGGAGTGGGTTTCCTCACATCGTCTTAGTTTATTTTCCGCTGTTAGAACTTTCTTATTTTGAGAGGCACCATTCGCCTCTGTAATAAATATTTTCGATATGTAAACAATTACTTTGATTATCAACTATGTCATGCGTGCCTCGGTTGATTCCTGGACGAGAATTTACACACAATAAAACTCCAGAATTTTGGATGAAAATTCTAGGCGTGACAAGAACGGAGTTGGGATTGAGGTTGACGAGCTCAATTTGATAGAAGTCAAGAAGACGGCGGAGGAAATCAGAGGATGGGAGAGAAAGGTCACGATAGAAGAAAGAAGTAAAGACCACGGTCTCGCCCGGGCCCGTAATGGGGATAGACTCACCGATGGCTGGGCCTCAGTTGATGATCTTCCGCGGTTGCAGTATCTTCCTATTCTCCAAGATCGTCAGCTTTGTGGAGCTGCAATCCGACACCGGCCAAGATCCTGACGACATATCTGGGATGTCAAAAGAGGCTCTCGGCATTGCTGGGGGTGTGGAGCTGGGCGGAGAAGCTTTTGGCTACTGGGAATCGTCACTAGGAAGCAATTCCTGGCGAATCTCAAGCCAAGAGCGTGAGCTACAGCGAACCCTAGCAGAGCGGAGAGTGTGAAGTTTGGGCACGGTTTTAGAAGCTGAAGCGATTTCGCGGATTGGGGGAGAAAGGGAAATCTTTTCTCTTTCCCGTTGTCAATGTTTTATATCGGCAATAATAATATGGGGCTACTCGTCAGACCTAAACTTGATGGATTGCAAAGGAACACGAACAATTTATACTAGTTCTGTGGGTGCCATGAGCCCTGGGTACCTCATGACAAGCATATGGGCCACTCGGATAGAGGATGGGCCTGGCCTTGTAATTAGAGATATAGTAATCCCTAGCAGACTTTGCCTTGTACGATAAGGAAAACACAGTCCTAGTTGGGTGCGTAATATCTCTAAGAGGAGATCCCTTGGCCGTAATCCGGTTGGGACTCCTACCTTGTAACCCTGTCCCCCAGTATATAAGGGGAGGCAGGGCGCCCCCTGAGGGCAGGTTCACACGGTTCATTAGAATCGGCACCACAATTCCTCAAAGGAATACACCCCAAACTGGACGTAGGGTATTATCTCACATTGAGGGCCTGAACCAGTATAAATCTCCCTGTGTTCCTTTGCAATCCACCAAGTTTCCATCCACCGAGTAGCCCCATATTCATATTGCCGGTGTAAAACATCGACAGTTGGCGCGCCAGGTAGGGGCTTCGGTGAGATCAACATCTACAAGCTCGATGGATCCAACAACCGGAGTCGACGGCGGCAAATTCTCCCCCAGAGATACAATCTCATTCGGAAGCCTCAACTTTGTCGCCGACATGTTCGGCAATCTCACCTTGGCCGACACAGACCTGATCCAACCGGCCGAAGAATCAGCCAACTCCGCGCCAGTCGGTCCACACGATGCTGCAGCGACCATCATCGACTTGCTGCGGCAATCTTCCACTTGCCTGGGTCTTGGGACAACTCTTCCTTTCAGTGTTCGACTCGGACTCGGTCTTGAGCCAGCAGAGATCGGGCTAAGGAAGGTGGAGATCGTCAATCTCCCGTTCGGACTCGGCAACGCCGCGGATATCTTCGAACAACATCCGACGCATCAAACACTATCCCCTGGTGTTCGACTCGAATACAGCCCAGAGCCACTCGAGATCAGATCTAGGGAGGTCAGAGTTATAATCACCCCCCATCAACTTTTCTGAGTTCGACTCTCAGTCGGACAGTAGTTCGGCAAGCTTCTCCCCGCCGCGAGAAATCTTCATGGCATCCAAAGGCTCTACTCCTACTCAGGAATCATGCCAACTACGTGAGCAGCAAGAGGAGGAGGCCTGCCGACTACGAGAACAACAAGAGGAAGCAGCAAGACGCCTGCACGCCCGCAACGACGACCTGCGTAGGGCTGGGTGGACTGCTCAGCAACAAATCCTCCAAACCCGAGTCAGCGACCACAACATCTTCATTACTCCTCAACAAAACATCGTGGCCGCTGCAACTCTATTGGATACACTCCAGTTCGGGCCTGATCACCAGGCCACCCCGACGATCACAAGGATAAAAGCCATGCTCACCGCTGTTGCATATCAATAGCATCAACAGTCGGGCGAAACACTCATGTCGATTAACAAGTCGGCTTCCTCAACGGCAATCTCATCCGCCTCAATGTGACACCGAGCGGCTGGCTCTAGTCAGCTGCACACGGAGTCACGCCAGACGTCACACAGCAACCCCAACAACAAACAGCGGCGTCGACATCCAGATGACCATCGAGACAACCGGGATCTCCAAGGCCAACTACGACATGACCTTTGGCGAGACATCAGCACTTGGCACTGCGAACGAGAGGAAGATGAGCAACGCCAATTGGAAGACAAGAACAAGCACTTCGGCCTTCATCACGAGCGGTTCCACCGCCGTAGTCGGGGTCGGAGTCCTCATGAAGATGAAGGTGTACCGGCCTTCACCCAGGAGCTACAACAGGTCGACTGGCCATTGGGTTTCAAGCCTACAGGCATCAAAAAATACGACGCAGGACCAATCCTGAGTCCTGGCTCGCGGTCTATACCCTGGCAATCCGAGCAGCCGGAGGAGATCACAAAGCCATGGCTAACTACCTCCCAGTCGCTCTAGCCGACTCGGCGAGGACATGGCTCACGGGACTTCCCAAGCAATCAATCGGCTCCTGGGGAGAACTCCGGGAACGCTTCATCACCAACTTTCAGGGAACATACGAGAAGCCATCTTCCGAGTACGACCTATATCAGTTGCATCAAAGGAAGAACGAGTCTCTTCGTGACTTCATCAAGAGGTTTTCTGAGAAGAAGAACTCAATCCCAAAGATCAAGGACGAGGTCGTCATCGCCGCCTTTCGAAAAGGAGTCAAAGACACCTCGTTCATCGCTAAATTCACTCGGAAGCCTCCCAACTCTATCAAAGCTCTATTCGACATGGCGAACAAGTACGCCGACTCGGCCGACGCTGTTGCTCAGGCCCTAGATGACAAGAAGGCACCCTGACAGAAGAAGTGGGAGGGCACCGACGACGCGGTCCTGACTAAAGCCGGGAATCGCAAACGCAAGTCAGACGGCTTCATTGTGGCAGTCGGTCACAACCGTCTTCGACCTTCAACAACTGAAGATTGTGGGTGCCATGGGCCCCGGGTACGTCATGACAAGCATATGGGCCACTCGGATAGAGGATGGGCCTAGCCTTGTAATTAGGGATATAGCCACACTCGGCAGACTTTGCCTTGTACGATAAGGAAAACACAGTCCTAGTTGGGTGCGTTATATCTCTAAGAGGAGATCCCTTGGCCGTAATCCGGTTGGGACTCCTACCTTGTAACCTTGTCCCCCAGTATATAAGGGGAGGCAGGGTGCCCCCTGAGGGCAGGTTGAGTTGGTTCACCAGAATCACCACCGCAAATCCTCAAAGGAATACCACCACAACTAGACGTAGGGTATTACCTCACATCGAGGGCCTGAACCAGTATAAAATCTCTGTGTGTTCCTTTGCAATCCATCAAGTTTCCATCCGCCGAGTAGCCCCATATATTTATTGCCGGTGTAAAACATCGACAAAGATTATCAGAACAACAAGTGACATGCTCGGGGGCTCACAAGCTCAAACGCAAGGATGGCATCCCCACTCCCAAATACCGAACAGCTAAGTCGCTTTTTGATAAATATTTCCTCACTTGGCCTCGCCAATGCCGCAACCGCTTACACCTAATAGGTGTACAAGCTGTACTTTTTTCTATTTTTGCTCTTAAATGATTGCAAAAGTACTCGAGTAGCATAAATGCTGATCCGTAAAACTTTGCTCCATGAAAGACAAACTCAAGTCACCCAAAACGCGTGTCTAGGAAAGAGCCATGAGCCAACTCCCGACGCTAGGGGGCTATGACTAGGCGGGTAGAGTGCTTAAACATAAGGGGTCAACTACTCGGGAAAATTAATATCAACAAGAGGAAGAACATGTATTTACATATATTGTAAAATACATTTTATTCGGGTGATTGTTTTCATCATCAGATGCTACTCATCCGATATATTTATAATGCAGGGCCAGTTCCGGATACGCGTGACAGGAATTTAAGGCTACGAGCCTATCTCCTACGCTCGAGGGCTAGACCATTCTGCCAAGATATGCTCAGAACACTCCATGAGGGCTATTAACTGGGCACTTGTGCGAATCGGGACGTCATCTTCCCCGGCTATGCTCCATGTGAGCTAACAACTGATCTCCGGCGCTAGTTGGGGGTCGTATACCACTCGGCTGGGTGAGGTACGCCCCATGAGGGTCGCCAGCCAAATCCTACACTAATGCTAGGTTTGGGTACCTTATTCAGTCACAACTCAATTGGGTAAGGTATGCCCCATGAGGGTCGCCAGCCAAATTCTATGCTAATGCAAGGTTCGGGTACCTTATTCGGCTAACAACCGACCTCCGACGCCAGTCGGGGCTCAGGTACAACTTCCCTGAGTTGGGTACGCCCCACGAGGGCCACTAGCTGAATCCTATGAGATTCGGGTACCTTATTTGGCCATAACTTTGTTGGGTAGGGTATGCACCATGAGGGTCGCCAGCCGAATCCTATGCTAATGCAAGGTTCGGGTATCTTATCCGGCTTTACCGAAGTCAGAGAAGAACTATGTCATCAAAGCACATCCGGAGTTTTCATGCACTGCGTCACACCTGGGGAGGGCAAGCAAATTCTGCAATATACCTACTCAGACATCTGTGGCAACCAGGCTGCATCCAGAGCATAAGTCGGAAAGACTTGCAGCCAAGGATTCCTCCGGCTGATTGCAGTTACCGACGCTTGAGTACTCATCCTGACATGTGATGGATGCTACTTCTATAGAGCTATGTTGGGTAGGTCGGTTCAGGCCGGCTTATTTGGTAGCAGCCACCAAGATATGAGTTTCTACAGTAGCACACTCAATGTGGGCCGCTTGCTGGCTGTGATAAAATCGCAGTGCTGGTGCTACCAACAGGAACCGATGAGGTAAACAGACATGCTTCATGAAGGCATAATTGCTGAACACATGTGTTTGGGTATCTGTCTTATCCACCAGGTCTCGAGGATATATCCATATAAGGATCACAAGCTGGTCTTCATCAAAATTGGGGATGCAGGTATCTTTCTCGAGTATACCTAACCACGCAATGGATTTAATTTCATAAAGTGGTACTCGGCCTATATGCTTGGCCAACAGTTGCCATGAGCAATATCTTTCCAGCTGACATGATGCTAAGGAGTCTAACTTCCGGGTGGGATGCCACTCGGGAAAGACTATAAACACCCTTTTCCAGCTGACATGAAGCTGAAGAGTCCCATATAAGAGTAGCATGCTACTCGGCAAGACTATAAATCATATTCTGGTTGACATGATACCGAAGAGTCTCATATACCAGTAGTATACTACTCGGGAAAGACTACAAGGTTAAAGATCTTTGACTTTATGTTTAATTGTTTTCACAATTAAGCACAAAGTCAGGGGCTACACCTAATAGGTGCGCCTATTCGGTGCACACTATTCATACATCTACATGAAGCCCTTCATAGCCTCGCTGCCAGCTGACATGAAGTAGGACTCGGGAAGAAGACGCACTCGGACAAAGAGTACTCGGGAGCAATGCACTCGGGAAGACTTCACCGTGGAGGATGAGCACTCGGCATCAGCTGTGACTCAACTATGAAGGTCTCAGGGGCTACTGTGAGTGCCATGGGCCCCGGGTACCTCATGACAAGCATATGGGCCACTCGGATAGAGGATGGGTCTGGCCATGTAATTAGAGATATAGTAATCCCTAGCAGACTTTGCCTTGTACGATAAGGAAAACACAGTCCTAGTTGGGTGTGTTATATCTCTAAAAGGAGATCCCTTGGCCGTAATCCGGTTGGGACTCCTACCTTGTAACCCTGTCCCCCAGTATATAAGGGGAGGCAGGGCGTCCCCTGAGGGCAGGTTCACACGGTTCATCAGAATCGGCACCATAATTCCTCAAAGGAATACACCCCAAATTGGACGTAGGGTATTACCTCACATTGAGGGCTTGAACCAGTATAAATCTCCCTGTGTTCCTTTGAAATCCACCGAGTTTCCATCGACTGATAGCCCCATATTCATATTGCCAGTGTAAAACATCGACATGTTCAGGCCCTCGAGATGAGGTAATACCCTATGTCCAGTTGTAGTGTATTGCCTTTGAGGTTTCTCTTGTGAGATTTCAATATGATTGTCTTCTCCCCTCAGGGGGCACCCTGCCTCCCCTTATATACCGAGGGACAGGGTCACAGAGTAAGAATCTCAGTCAGACTCCGACCAAGGGATTTCCTTCTAGGAATACAACGTGCCCGACTAGGACTATATCCTTTCCTTGTCGTACAAGGTTATGTGTGCCAAGTCCTATTGTATCCATAATTACAAGGTTAGGCCCATCCTCTGTCTGAGTGGCCCAAATGCTTCTCATGAGGTGCCCGGGGCCCATGGCCTCCACAGCAGCCCTTGAGACCTTCATAGTTGAGTCACAGCTGATGCCGAGTGCTCATCCTCCACGGTGAAGAATTCCCGATGCATTGCTCCCGAGTACTCTTTGTCCAAGTGCTTCTTCTTCCGAGTCCTGCTTTATGTCAGCTGGCAACGAGGCTATGAAGGGCTTCATAGAAAAATATGAATAATGTGTGCTGAATAGGCGCACCTATTAGGTGTAGTCCTCGACTTTGTGCTTAATTGTGAGACAATTAAACATAAAGTCAAAAATCTTTAACCTTGTAGTCTTTGCCGAGTAGTATACTACACGGTATGTAGACTCTTCAGCATCATGCCAGCTGGAATAATTTTTGCTCAAGGCAATTGTTGGTTAAGCATGTAAGCCGAGTGCCATTTCATGGATTTTAACTCAATATGTGGTCAGGTGTACTTGAGAGACACCTGCATTCCCAATTTTAATGGAGACCAGCTATCGATCCTTATAAGGATATATCCTCAATACCTTAAAATAATCAAGATACCCGAATGTATACACCCGGCTGTAGCCTTAGCATGAAGCGTATCTGATTATTTAATCGATTCTTCTAAAATAGCACATGCATCGTGATTTTAACACGACCAACAGGCGACCCACTAGGGCATGCTATTTAAGAACTCATATCTTTGGCCTACTACTGAATAAGCCAGCCTAAACCGACCTGTCGCGGCGCTCCCAACTCGGTGGAAGCCCACCATGTGCATACAGCACCCGATCCCAGGATCAGTAGTCGGGTACGCACAACAGTCATCAGTGATACAACTCAAAGTTACAATAATTACATAACAGGGTACATACATATATATTACAAAGGAATTCCATCCAGGACAGACCCCGGATGGACAAAAGCATCAACAGGTAAAACTAGCGAGAACAGCACAGACAAGGCGGAAGCTGGATAAAACTACTCGGCAAAAGAACTCGGCTACACCACAGGCTCGGTTGGGGACTAGGCTCGAAACCTCAGAAGTCTTCGTAGTCAGCCTGGTCTTGGAGGAACTCTGCGGCAGTCGGGTCTTCGTCTTCTTCTCCAAAACCTACTATACATATATATGAACAAGGGTGAGTACTTTCGTACTCAGCAAGCCAGGAAAAGATGCCATGTCGGTCCGACAAAGAGGCTAAGGGTTTTATTTGCGAAAAACTATCTTTAGAAACACTTTTCTTTGCAAACGGTAGTGAGATCCAAATTTTAGTTGTCGGAAAGAGGCTCACGCCTCGATCCATTCCGCAAGTTGCTTTTCAACAACTCGCCACTTAATGAATCAAGTATATCCATATCATCTTTTAATTCGCATTTGTCGGTCCGGTGTGTCCCGAGTAGCTACAACCACTCGTTGACCCTGAGACTCGGCTAAAACCAAATCTCAGCTATGGCACTTAATGCCCGCTACGCTGGCTACAACCAGCTAGCTCATCTGCCGCCCTGGCTACAACCCGGGGGCTCAAACATTGCTGCCCTGGCTACAACCCGGGAGCATGATCATCACCGTCTTCTGGCTACAACCCGAAGACTTAACTGCCGCCCTGGCTACAACCCGGGGGCTTAAACTTTGCTGCCCTGGCTACAACCCAGGAGCATGATCTTCATCCTGTTTACTTTTCACACACTTGCTTATGGTGCTTAACACCCCGGATCACACAGACCCATTTCTGGCCACACAGGCCTTCCGTTTGCTTACTCGGCAAACTCTGGTCACGGTTCCCTTCCCATCAAACTTTTTCACAAACCACAGGCAAACAAATCTACGCTATGGGAATCACCTTACATCGCCCTTAACCGTGGGCACGGCTGTTCGAACAGTTCTGCTAAACTCTGCAGAGGGTGTACGCTTTACCCATCCGACAAGAAACTTACACCGAGTACTGGCCTGTACCCGGAAGTTCGTGACAAGGCCATTTCCAAAGCCAGTCTAGGGTTATCCAATGTCAGCCAAGGATCCACACAGGATCAGTGCTTCAGGATGGCTACAACCACCTTCAGCACCAGGGCTCACAAGCCACAACTCAGATGAGTCCACTCCAGTTGGCACTGAACTTCCCTAAACCTACAATTTACTCAGCCAGGGGCATCCCACAATGCCCGTATGGTCGTACTGTAAGATGCTCGGATGAAATTCCCAAAGGAAACGGTCCTTAATGATAATACATAGCCAAGCCACACAGGCACTGTCTCTGTACATCAAGACTTTCACAAATCTTTTATTTATTTCACAAACACGTCGATACTCAAAGTATCGGGTTTTTCAAACAGTTTAGTAAAGACCATCGTTTTCCCAACGACAATACAACGTTGCAGGGCTAAGCCATTCTACTCGGCCATCGAATCCGTAGATAGGATGCCAGCGTGCCATCTGTGGGGCTACCAAGGGGATACATGAACATCCTACCAAAATAAGTGCTACTACTGGGTAGGTCCATCGGTTGCGCTTGCAAACCGAGGCCAATCAGTTTAAAGTGTGAACTAAGCATGCATATTTTACAACCAACATAGTTTTGCATATATGGGAAACAATATGATCAAAGAGGCTTGCCTTGTTCCAAGGAAGGATCTTCCTCGACGAAGACGGCTTCGGGATCGTCCACCGGTTCAGGCTCTGAACAAGCAGAAAGGAAACACTGATAAGCAGGAGGGGCAAAACACCAAGAAAAAGGATCAACGAAGTAGTCGGCTGAACCAGGCTTGCAAACCAGGCGATAGAGCTCCAAAGCTTGAGAGGAGAATGAGAACTTAGCAGAGCTGGCCGGTTGCAAAACAAGAGAAAGAGGAGGCACGGTTGGCCATATATATATAGCCGACGTGCAAGGTTGAGGCACGGTACGGGCTGGGCAACGGGTAGGGAGAAAAAGTCAAGATGAACTGACAAAGGATTTGACATCCACGCAGGGATTGACTTGGGAGTCCGGCGTGGCCAGTGGAGTTGGTCGGCACTGTAGCGGCGATGAGACATTAAGGTCGTGGCTAGGACAGGTTGGAGAAGTCTCACTGACAGGGCTTTGGACTGACCACTGGTCCAAGCGATGCAGCGGGTTATTGTCCATCGGTCCAAGCGGTGCTGCGGGCAGGTGAAGACTGATTCTTCTCTACTTCGGTAGTCAGCGTCCAACGGGCGGGCGCAACTCGGTGAGACGATGAAACAACAAGTAAAATAACAAGGTAGTCTGCCACTTCACAGGCTTACTCGGCAGCAAGGAGGTCCGAGTAAAACAAAGGAACGGGCAGGATACAAGGACTGAGTAGCAATCTACTCGGCTCAAGGGAGAAGGTAGTCGGCTGGCCGGGGAGAAGGAAAATGGAGGCACAGCTGACAGGATAGGAAAGGATTAAGATCCAGAAAACAAGTTTCAACAGGGAAAAGGAAAACGGGTCGTTACACAACCTACCCAGCGCAGCCCTATAAAATCCAGAGATTTTGATCATTGTTTAACCTGCCTGTCGCTTTGGGGGTGTACCACCGAAGCGTAGCAGATTTTTTGCCAAAATCGTTGCAGAAATCTTTGAATATGCCGCCCATGAACCGAGTGCGTTGTCCATAATGATGCAATTGAGGATGCAAGATTTGTAGATCATACTCAGTATGCGTTGCACATATGATAGTTTGCAACTCTTGTGCCGGTAGGTGAGTTTGCCAAACGAAAAATCAACATCCCTTGTAGGACAGGACGAGTAATTTAGCGTCGGTAACCACAATCTACCGGAGGAATCGTTGTCTTCAAGCATTTCCAACTTATGTTCTAGATGTAGCATGGTTGCCACAGATGCCCGAGTGGATATATTGCAGGGTCTGCTTGCCCTCCTCATGTGCGACACAGTGCATGAGAACTCCGGATGCATTTTGACGATATAGGTCTTCTCTGATTACGATAAAGATTTTGCTTCGTCGCTTGATTTACCTAGCTTCGTTGCAACCTTTAGGAAGTTCATCTTTCAGTAGGAATCGAATGATTGGGGTCTTCCAGTCTTGAAAAATAATGAGCACCTCCGTAGGTTCTAGTTTTGATGCTGCTCCCAACTGAAAGCTCTAGTAGTGGCTTATTTCCATGTTTTGGCCAAATAGGTACCCGAACATTGCGCTAGCGCAGGATTCGGCTGGCGCCCCTCTTGGGGCATACCCAACCTGGCAAAATTATAGCCGAATAAGGTACCCGAACCTCGCATTAGCATAGGATTCGGCTGGCAACCCTCACGGGGCTGTTGACACTGAAAATCACCAGCAGCGTCGAGAACGAGCTGAAGATCTAGTTCGGTGCACTAGACACGCAAAGGCATGGGAGATCTGCTTAGCTCCAGTGCAGGTCCTAAATTTAAGGTTTGTGGGCGTGCCAGTCAATTTGACCCAGCAATTGACAAGGAGATAGAAAAAAGTTAGATCAGTGATCCAATCGGCCAACCAGCCAATACAGACTTCCTCCAGCCGATTGCCAATAGTATTTGTACATCGGCTAAAAGCCGATGATGATATAAGCAAATAATAAGCTAGCCGACTGCCGAAAAAACACTTGGGCATCGGCTAGAAGCCGATGATAAAGTAGATAGGCAAAATAATAATCAAGATAATGCAGTCGGCTTTATCTAGTAAAAGATAACTTATCGGCTATACCTCCCGATAAGACGCTTGCATAAAATCTATCAACCTAGCAGGAATAACTTATCGCAGGCAGTTTAGTAGGTCGGACCTAACCGATACACCACAAACTGATGATAAATTATCCCCAGTAAGCCGATAAAATCTATGCATGCGTGATGTGATATATCCACTCGGCCTAAGAAATCAAACTTAACTGATGCAGCCGTAGACAGAATAGATACACCATGGTAAGCCGACTACCGTAGATCAGCTAGAATATCGGACCTAACCGAGGAAGTCCTAGCCAATAAGGTAGTCGGGGTAACGAGACTTACCCTTTCGCAGGAGTTCGGACCTAACCGATGCAGCCCGGCTCGAGAAGCAAGAACCCGTCGAAAAGGGTGATGATGCGCCGAAGTTGTATTGATCTGTGAGAGATAGTTTACATGGTCCTCGGGCATACGTATTTATACCCCGAGTTGATACAGTCCTGATCGGATACGAAACAGGAGTTTCCTAACTATAAAAGGAAAATTAAAAGCCTTGATCGGACACGAGATCAGATTTTCCTAAAAATTATTAAAGCTACCTAATTTATAAATAAAATAGTGAACTGCCATGTTGTGGTCTTCATGATTCCTTCCTGAATTCGGCTTCTTCTGGATTAGCTTCTATCGATTGATATAGCCTCTTTCCTTAACCGAACATGATAACGAACCGTACCAAATTTTGGTGTTAACAGGGGCGTACCCTACCCAACAGAGTTGTAGCCGAATAAGGTACCCGATCCTCACATTAGCATAGAATTCGGCTGGCGACCCTCATGGGGTGTACCTTACCCAACAGAGTTGTGGCCAAATAAGGTACCCGAACCTAGCATTAGCATAAGATTTGGCTAGCGACCCTCATGGGGCATACCCTTCCTAGCAGTGTGGTACCCGAGCCCCGACTGGTGCTAGAGGTCGGTTATTAGCTCACATGGAGCGTACCAAAGTAAAAGTGGCATTCAAGTCCTGATTGGCGCGAGTACTTGGTCAATAGCCCTGGTGGAGCATTCCAAGTGATTCTTGAAGCGTCGCACTCCAAGTGTATCATGGCAGACTGGTCCAGCTCCTGAGCGTAGGAGATAGGCTCATAGCCCCGAGTTCCTGTTACGCGTATCCGGAATTGGCCCTCCATTATAAACATATCAGATGAGTAGCATCTGATGAAGAAAACAATCACCCAAAGATAATTGATCTATTTTACAATAGGTGTAAATATGTGTTCCTCCTCTTATTGATATTAATTTCTCCGAGTAGTTGACCCCTTACATTTAAACACTCTGCCCAACTAGTCATAGCCCCCTAGCGTCGGGAGTTGGCTCATGGCTCTTTCCTAGACACACGTTTTGGGTGACTTGAGTTTGTCTTTCATGGAGCAAAGCTTCACGGATCAAAATTTATGCTACTCGAGTACTTTTGCAATCATTAAGAGTAAAAACAAAAAATGAGCAATATGTACACCTATTAGGTGTAAGTAGCTGCAGCATTGGCGAGGCCGAGTGAGGAATTGACGATCTTATCCCCCTAGATCCAATCCCGACTGGCGCTAAGCCATATCTGAGTCAAACCATAGGGAAGTGAGTTGCCTCTAGCCCCATTTAGATGAGAATAAAGGAAAAATATTTATCAGAAAGCGATTTAGCTGTTCGGTATTGCACGAGTTGGGAGTGGGGATGCCATTGTAATAGCCTGCCCTTGCATTTGAGCTTTTGAGCCCCTGAGCATGTCACTTGTCGTTCTGATAATCTTTAGTTCTAGGAGGTCGAAGACGGTTGCGACCGACTGCCACAATGAAGTCATCCGACTTGCGTTTGCGGTTCCCAGCCTTAGTCGGGGCCACGTCATCGGTGTCCTTCCGCTCTTTCTGTCGGGGTGCCTTTTTGTCATCGAGGGCCTCAGTAACAACGTCAGCCGTGTTGGCATATTTGTTTGCCATGTCGAATAGAGTTTTGACAGAACTTGGTGGCTTCCGAGTGAACTTAGCGATGAACGGGGTGTCCTTGACTCCTTTTCGAAAGGCGGCGATGACGACCTTGTCCTTGATCTTCGGGATTGAATTCCTCTTCTCAAAAAACCTTTTAATGAAATCACGAAGAGACTCGTTCTTCCTTTGATGGCACTGATACAGATCGTACTCGGAAGATGGCCACTCGTACGTTCCTTGGAAATTGGCGGTGAAGCGTTCCCAGAGTTCTCCCCTGGAGCTGATTGACCTCTTAGGAAGTCCAGTTAGCCATGTTCTTGCTGAGTTGGCTAGAGCAACTGGGAGGTAATTAACCATGGCCTTGTGATCTCCTCCAGCTGCTCGGATCGGCAGAGTGTAAACTACAAGCCAGGACTCGGGGTTGGTCTTCCCGTCGTATTTTTCAATTCCAATCGGCTTGAAGCCTAACGGCCAGTCGACTTGTTGCAGCTCGTGGGTGAAGGCCGGTACTCCTTCATCTGCATGAGGACTCCAACTTCGACTACGGCGGTGAAATCGCTCGTGGTGGAGGCCGAAGCGCTCATTCCCGTCTTCTAGTCGGTGCTCCTCATCTTCCCCACGTTCGCGGCGCTGTGCGTTCATGTCTTGCCAAGATCACGTCGTAGTTGGCCTCGGAGATCTTGGTTGTCCCTACGGTCATTTTGATGTCGACGCCGCCGATCAGTGTTGGGATTGCCGAGTGACGTTTGGCGTGACTCCGGGTGCGGCTGATGGAGCTGGCCGCTCGACGTCGTATCGAGGCGGATGAGACCGCCGTTGAAAAATCCGACCGGTTGGTCGGTATGAGGGTATCGCCTGACTGTTGGTGCTGCTGACATGCAGCAGCGGTGATCATGGCTTTTATCCTTGCTATAGTCGGGGTGGCCTGGTGATCAGGCCCAAACTGGAGTGTGTCCAGTAAAGTTGCAGCGGCCACAACGTTATGTTGAGGAGTTACGAAAATGTTGTGGTCGCCGATTCGAGTCTGGAGGATAGCTTGTTGAGTAGTCTGCCCAGCTTTGCATAGATCGTCATTGCGGGCATCGTACTCGGCCTGTAAGCGTCTTGCGCCTTCCTCTTGTTGTTCTCGTAGTCGGCTGGCTTCCTCCTCTTGTTGTTCTCATAGTCGGCGTGCATCCTGAGTGGGAGTTGAACCCTTGGATATCATAAAGACTTCACGTGGCGGAGAGAAGCTTGCCGAATTGTTGTCCGACTTAGAGTCGGAGTCCGACTGAGAATCGGAGTCGGAATAGTTGAGGGGGGTAATAACGACCCCAACCTCCCTAGATCCAATCTTGAGCGGCTCTGAGCCGTATCCGAGTTGAACTCCAGGGGATCGGGTTTGCCGCGTTAGATGTTGATTGAAGTTATCCACGGCATTGCCCAGTCCGAATGGGAGATTGACGATCTCCTCCTCTCTTAGCCCAATCTCGGCCGGCTCAAAACCGAGTCCAAGTCGAAAACCGAAAGAAAGAGTTGTCCCTAGACTCGGGCATATTGGAGATCGCCGCAGCATGTCGTCGAAGATTGCTGCAGTGTTACGTAGGCCGACTGTCACAGAGTCGGCTTGATCCCTGGCCGATCGGATTGAATCCGAGTCAGACAAGGTAAGGTTGCCGAATTCGTCGGCGATGAAGTCGAGGCTCGCGAAGGTGATTGTTTGTCCGGTTAAGAAGTTGATGCCATCGACTCCCTTGATTGGATCCATTAGGCTTGATGAAGATAATCTCGACAAAGCCCTTACCTGGTGCGCCAACTGTCGATGTTTTATATCAGCAATAATAATATGGGAATACTCGTGAGACCTAAACTTGATGGACTGCAAAGGAACACGAACAATTTATACTAGTTCAGGCCCTCGAGATGAGGTAATACCCTATGTCCAGTTGTAGTGTATTGCCTTTGATATTTCTCTTATGAGATTTCGATATGATTGTCTTCTCCCCTCAAGGGGCGCCCTGCCTCCCCTTATATACCAGGGGACAGTGTTATAGAGTAGGAATCCTAGTTGAACTCTGACCAAGAGATTTCTTTCTAGGAATACAATATGCCGACTAGGACTATATCATTTCCTTGTCGTACAAGATTATGTGTGTCGAGTCCTATTATATACCAAATTACAAGGTTAGACCCATCCTCTGTCCAAGTGACCCAAATGCTTCTTATGAGGTACCCGGGGCCCATGGCCTCCACACACGTCGTTTTATAAGGCTTGCGCTAGGTTAGCGGGCTTGGGCCGGCTAGCTCGGTAATAGGGCATAAGATATGAGTTTCTAAATAGCATGTCCTATTGGGGCCGACCGCTGACTGTGTTAAAATCACAGTATAGGTGCTATTTTACAGAAACCGATCAAAATAATCAGATATGCTTCATGTTAAGCCTATTGCTGGACACATGTGTTCAGATATTTGAATTATTTAATAGGTATTGAGGATACATCCTTATAAGGATCAATAGATGGTCTCCATTAAAATTGGGGATGCAGGTATCTATTAAGAACACCTCACCATATATTGGGTTAAAATCTATGAAGTGGTACTCGGCTTACATGCTTAGCCAGATTGCCTTAAGTAAAACAATGTTTCCAGCTGATATGACGTTGAAGAGTCTAATTTCTGAGAAATATAGTACTCGGAAAAGACTTAAAGGTTAAAGGTCTTTGACTTTATGTTTAATTGTTTTACAATTAAGCACAAAGTCAGGTTCTACACCTAATAGGTGCACCTATTCGGTGCACGCTATTCATATTTTTTTATGAAGCCCTTCATAGCCTCGTTGCCAGCTGATATGAAGCAGGACTTGGCGAAGAGGTACTCGGACAATGGGTACTCGGGAGTAAGGCACTCGGGAAATCTTCACCATGGAGGATGAGCACTAGGCATCAGCTGTGACTCAACTATGAAAGTCTCAGGGCTACTGTAGAGGCCATGGGCCCCGAGTACCTCATGAGAAGCTTTCTGACCACTCGAACAGAGGATAGGCCTAATCCTATAATTAGGGATGCAACAGGACTCGGTGCATATTACCTTGTACGATAAGGAAAGGGATATAGTCCTTGCGGGTACGTTGTATTCCTAGAGGGAAATCTCTTGGTCAAGTCCGATTGGAATTTCTACCTTGTAACCTTGCCTCCTCAGTATATAAGGAGAGGCAAGGAGCCCCTGGGGCAAAGGACAAAATCTCACCAGAGAAACCTTAAAGGCAATACACAATAGCTGGAAATAGGGTATTACCTCACCTCGAGGGCCTGAACCAGGATAAATTGTTTCATGTTCCTTTGCAGTCTATCAAGTTTAGGTCTCACGAGTAGCCCCATATTACTATTGCTGATACAAAACATCGACAAGTTTGTTTGGTAGAATGGATGCAAGTGGTTATATCCCTCGTCAACAACCTCCGGTGGGCATATCTCGCCCCATGTGTTGGTGTGGTGATGAGTGCAAGTTCACAATTAGTGAGGTAGATTTCACGTATCACCAAAGATATTGGATGTGCCTTAACTACGCATACTCCCCGAAAAAGCCAAAGCCTCAAGGGAAGAAAGGAAAGTTGAAGAAACCGGTGGAGGTAAATTCTTTTCTACCGATGTTTAATCCTTTTATACATAGTTGCTAATACGTTCTCATATGTGAAGGTACCTAAGCCACCACCTCCTCTATGTGATTTTGTGGAGTGGATAGATATGAAGTCCATCCCGACGACACGACGTATCTTTGCATGTGTCAACAATGGGAAAGGGAGCATTTTGAACGATGCTGTGAGGCTGAATGCATGGTCGAGGAAAAGCAGAAGAGGAGGGAGGAGAAAGAACGCAAGGAGAAAGAAGAGCGTAAGACCGAGAGAGACAGGAGGTGGCAGAGGGCACAACGTGTGAAGGAAGCTGGGCCGGAGGCAGCGAGGAAGGGGAAGTACCCACCCAGTAGGGTTTAGTGCAATTGATGGATTTTTCATTTCTCTAAGGCATGTAAAAAGGGAATTTAGAAACGTTTGATGTATAACTTAGGGTATCGCCTCTGCGTGGTATGAAGCGATTCGGTATGGCAAAAAAGTTGTCCCCTTGGTTTATAGGCCCCTACCCCATCATTGCTCGACGAGAAGTCACGTACCAGTTGCAGTTACCCATCAAACTCTCCGACATGCACAACGTATTTCATGTCTCCCAATTGAATAAGTGTCTTCGTGTTCTGCAAGAACAAGTCGCTCTCGAAGGAGTGGAATTAAATAAGAACTTGACGTACGAAGAAGGACCACTTCGTATCCTTGGAGAAACGAAACGTCAAACAAGGAGGAAGATGATAAAGTTGTACAAAGTGCAATGGTGTAACCTCTCAGAAGAACAAGCTACCTAGGAACAAGAAGACCATCTCTGTACCGAGTACCCTTAGTTGTTCGCTTAGTTTCGGAATCTCGGGGTTGAGATTCTGTTAAGGGGGTAGGCTTGTAATGCACGTGTTTTTGAGTCCACGAAAAATTAATTTGAATAAAATTTATTTGTGAAACTTGGACCTTATTGAATTTTTGAAGTGCGTGCCAAGGTGGATCTCAATTTTTTCTTCAAAAATTAACCTCAAAAACCTCCCAATATTTACCCAAATTCTTCGGAGTCCAAATCCCAAATTTAAATTCAAATTCAAATTCAAAATCTCAAATTTCCTTTACAAACTTTCCTTGGAAAATTCACAAGCATCACTGTTCCTCTGGGCCACCAACCCCTTTTTCTTCCCAAGCCCACTCGACCTCTCCCTCTCTTTCCTCTATCCCTCCTCCTGCACGGACCAACGGCTCCCATGGCCCACGGCCCGTTTGCCAGCCCCACGTGCCACAGCTCATGCCCGTCCTTGTTCACACCTGCGCACGCCGTCCCCAACTGCCTTTCGCCGACAGTGTGGGCCCACCTATCAGCCGCGTGATGGACGACCATCGACACGGCCACGTGTGGTCGTCGTCTCCCCGCCTCCTCTCTCTCTCTCGCGCCCAAAACGCTTGGTCAAATGACCACATGGCCACTCCACGCTCGCTGTCGTGCGCGACCACGACTCCAGTGCCGGCTGGCCGCGCCGCCTTCACCGCCTTAGTCACGCGTAACTGCCGTCCCCGTAGCCTGCCATCGCACGCTCGCGCTACCGCCTCGTGAAGCTTCTTTGTCCCATCCTGTCTCATCACTGTCGCTAGCAGGCTCGTGAATCCCCTCTGTACCATCTCGTCACCATGTCGCTCCCGTCTCCTCCCTCTTTTCTGCTCCAGCCGACACCATGATGGCACCTCCAGCCTTGCCTATCTGTTTCGCTGTCCCCTCGGCCAGCGCAGCTGTGCTGAGCACCACACCACCGCCTCTCCTTGCCGATGGCTAGCAGCAAGCCTCCACCTATAAATTGGCTCGGAGAGCTCCCCGCTCGGTCGCACTCGAGCTCCCCAAGCCATCGTCGCCTTTCTCTTTCTCTCTCCCCGCCACTTCGCTGTGCTCCACCATCGCCACTGCCCTTTGTTCCATGCCATCAAGCCACCACCGCCTTCATTTCACCTCCTAACCACCACCGCCTCCATTTCACCTCCCAGCCACCACCGTCACGTCCTCGATGTCTTGCTACCCCATTCCAACCGCTGCCGAGGCCCAACCTTCATCGAGGCTGAAGTCCCCAAATCCGCTCTACCACCGTCCGCCATTGCTGTCGCCGCAATTCATCGCCGCCGTTGAAGGTATCGCCTTCTCTTCTCTCTCTTTCTCCAATTCACACAACACTACAGCCAACCACTGCCGCCCCGAGCCCTCTCCGCCGCGAATGGTCGCCGCCGACGATGTCCCGCACTCCCACCTTGCAGCGAGAAACGCCGCCATGTTTCGCCGCCGCTGGTCACACTAGCCCCTATCTGAGCTGCTTGTCACCTTTGCCATCCTCTCCGCCTCCTGCCGCCGTGTTCTACTCACTGAGGTTCACCGTGGATTGGCCGGATGTTGTTGGGCATCGTCGGCCGTCGATCCCCGGCCGGCCTCTTCCCTCTCTAGTTTGCACTGACGTGGCAGCCACGGGGCTGCCATGCCAGCCGTCACGGGCCACCCGCCTAGGCCAGGCCAGGCCATTGGCCTTTGGGCTGGCTACGACGGCCCACTTGGCCGCTAGGCCGAAGGCCGCCTTCCCATTTCGCCCTGGGCCCAACAGGTCATAGCCCCCACACTCCTCTCTCCTTCTCTCTCTGACTACCAGGCCCCACCTATCAGCCACTGTTCCAAAAATAATTTTTTTCTTGAAATTTCTTTTAATACTTTTCTATTATCCTGAAATTGATATAATCTTCAAAAATTCGTATCTTTTTTAACGTAACTCTGTTTGATCCCATTCAACTCTCAAAATTTTTCTAAAAATGATATCTACATAATGGCATTATTAGTTGTCTATGATAGGCTCTAATGGTGTCTTTTTGTGTGTTGTTTTTGCAATATGATGTAGCCAACACTGACGAACATCCGACCGAGGATTTTGAAGGAGAAGTCCAAGATCCAGAGGAAGGTAAGTCACCTCTTTGATTATGTTGGTCCTATATTTTTATAAAAATATTTTGTTTGCAACTCGTGCATTTTAGGAGCACTTTATTGGCCGCGGTTCACAAGTCGATCTGAGAGGCCTTTGCTGCATTTATACCCTCCTTGTTGATTGATAACCCTACACCCTTGTCACTCTATTGTAGTCCTAGTACCTGTATTCTTCGAGTACAGGTATCGACGACACACAAATCCTATACACTTTAACGATGGGAAAACTATGGGATTTTTAGAAATGGTTTAAAAAGACCGACACTTGATGCCGGACACTTTGCGAAGTAAAATATTTTTCCTAAAACTTGGTCATGGATTATCATCGCTTGTGTGGCCTGACCTCACATGGCATATAAGGACCGAGTCCTTGGGGAATTCCACTGATCATGGAATAGTACAACCACATGGATGGAATGGAATGCCCTTGGCCAAGTAATTCGTGAAACCAGGGTTAGCTTGGTTGTTGATGGACGTGGAGTCACCGGGGTGGCTATGTGAGATACACCCACAGGACCTTGAGTACGGGCAGTCTGGGACTTGCCTGGTACTTGATCTAGGACCGTCCAGTCAGCAATTGGCTATGTTGGAGATACTTTGAAAAAGCCTTGTCGTAAACCTCCTTTCACTAGCTCTATCCGATCAATGCGTGTTGGGTGTCTGAAGTAAGCTTGTATCATGTGGGTAAAACGTGCACCTTTTGCAAAGGTTATATTCTGTTTGAACAGCCATGCCCACGGTCATGGGCGAATGTGAAGTAATTCCTCTAGTGTAGTTTTATTTTATGAAATGTTTGTGAAATATGTTTATAGTCGGGAATTGTTACCAGAACCAGCCTGAGTGGCAGGTGTAAGACCTGAGTGGTCTAAAAGGGACTGTGTGTTTTGGGTGTCATTTGGCACCATAGTAAGGGTTGAGTGAAAGTGGAAATTTGCTTGAGAAGATTTAATCCAGCTAAATGGAGATGCTATCTATTACGCTCTGAAATAGAGTTGTGACAAGTCGTTGCGAAATGACTTGTGGAATGGGTTGAGATGTAAGTCTCTTCCCAATAATTGTGGTGAGTTGTTACAAAGTAACTCACGGAATGAATTGAGGCGTGAGTTTCTTTCCGACAACTTAAAGAACACTTAGAATTCTTTT
The DNA here is from genome assembly GCA_003991445.1 of Oryza meyeriana var. granulata. Taxonomy (NCBI): domain Eukaryota; kingdom Viridiplantae; phylum Streptophyta; class Magnoliopsida; order Poales; family Poaceae; genus Oryza; species Oryza meyeriana. The sequence goes on along the minus strand of RYFJ01003732.1, from coordinate 117,776 downwards.
AAAATGTTTTTCAACCCAAAACTTAATGCAAAATAAACCCAAAACCTTTCTTTGACAAACCTTGCATTCCACACTATTTTCATGACTTGCGGAGTACCCCATATACTTACCCTTGCTATATTTCCCTCTCAGAAATATATGAAGATGAAGATCCAACTGTTGATGAGTACCTTTAAGAGCAAACGGAATATGAAGACTTTTAGGGTTTTGGTCTACGTCCCAAGCCGTGCTTGTGGGTGTCATTAGGTCTAGCGTGTGCTTCTACTACCATCTTTTGTAATATATTGTTGCATGCCTGGTTTTTGTCTATGGATGCAACCTACGTAAGGGAGCTGAATCTAATAAATAAAACAGGTTTGACTATAATTCACCAATATCCTATATGTACCAGTTGGATTTTTAGGACTAGTACAGGTAATACGGATAATGGCATTCTGTTCCTGTTGACCTATACTATTTAACGAGAGAGGGGCGTTACATGCCCCATGCGACACGACGACAGAGAGGCAGGGGATGCTCTGTTTCTCCGTCTTTGGCGCAGATTGAGTGTGCATCCACGCTCGTGCGTGAGGTTAGCGAATCAGAAGATTGTTGCGGTGCGAAACCAATATGAGCCATCGGATTTCTCGATCTAATGAGTGGTGCGAAACCAATCTGAGCCATCGGATTTCTCGATCCAATGATCCATAATCTAACGTATTTGTCTAGAGTAGGATTCACCGTTATACTTTTTTTAAGCATTATAGATACATTCTAGTAGATCAGAGCCATTCTTTTACGGCGATCAGTGACTTGCCAAGAACAGCACCTTTCAACTTAAATTGGTTTATGTGTTTGAGAAACATGGATCGATCGAAGTTTGTGTGTGATGGCACGGTTGGTATTCAAAACATCTCAACAGCATCCAGCAATCCATGTATCACCTTTGCTGAAAATCTGGAACAAACATATAATACGGTAGAAAAGCAACAGAGGAAAACGTAACAATCACCATATAACATATTTCAAAATTTAGAAACTATACCACTCACTATCTTTGCAATTTTCTTACACACAAGGGCAACGAAAACAAATGGAAGAAGAAATAAATATTCGAGGGAACACAGTAAAAACCTCGAGGTAACTTATTTTGTTTTTTGGAGAATACAAATCACTCGCTATGTATTGTTCTGTGCCAAATAATAGCCGAGCCTGGTGTCTAGAAGAAGGAAAATTCGACTCCAGTCCTTGCCGAGAACAGGTTGTACTCCTTTATGTTGGTTTCCTCCCTTGAGCAAGGCTGAGCTTGAGCAGATGGAGTTGGCGATCTCGACGCCAAAGATCCTCCGCTCACATCGTCTTTGGATGATGCCTGGGATGCCTGGGCAGGAGAGGATATGGGAAGGTTGAAATGGAACAATGAGAAAGGTACAGAGTCATCTTGCGACTTCTTGTTGTCTTCTGAACAGCCGCTCTGACCCACCTGCTTTGATTCAGGAGGAAGGGTATGGTGATGCTGCCTGTCTGGTTTTACAATGACAGGATTTATGGCTTCTGGCGCTCCATTTCTAAAGAGCGCAGTTGGTGACATGGCATTAAAGCTCACTGGAGTCTTGTGGACTGGATGTGCAGGCACGTAACCAAATTCAGGACCTGCGTAAGGATGTACATTACTGTACTGCATCGAGAAGTCAACACATTGGTTTCCAGCCACGCCATATCCAACAGAGTTCGGGTAGAAATGACCAGGTTGAGGGTATGGTAAATATCCATTTGTTGGAACTGACATGGGATGATTATGGAAACCAATCAAGGTTGATGGGTACGGCGCTGCATGAACCTTTTGGTGATGTAACATGTGCTCCTGGAAAGGGGTCACACCGAACCCAAATTGACTGCCATCAGAGGGGTGATTGTTTTGTGGCTGGTATTCTCTGAAACCATTTCCTGCGCACATCTCAAGCAATGAACGCGAACCGTTCTTGGTTGGTGGATTGCCTGGACTGCTATTATTCCTTTCTGAAGATCCTTCTGAATCGGAAGTAGATGAGGATTCCGGATTCTGAGCACTCAATGAGGTCGTGCTGCTCATGCTACTATCTCTGTCTCCCTCACTTAGACATGAAGAGCTATCTGAACTGGTCATGTTTGCCATCTGACCACCATCTTTTGTCAGGCAGCTGTCTGGCTTGTTCACCACAAGAGGTTCATCATTGAAAGCAGCTTGATTATTTTCACCATTTTCACATGGCTGATCTGTCCTCGATTTGCAAGCTTCTTCAGATCTATCAGAACAAGCCTCAGCTAGTGCTTCACGCTCTGAGCCAAGCGTTTGGTTACTATTGACAATATCCTTTGAACATCCCACTTGATTGGATCGATCAGTGCCATCAACTGTTTCAGAAGCACCATTTGAACTCCCTAAGCTAGCTTTCTTTCTAGCATCCATTGGCTCCCATACTTGTTTTGGAGCTGCATTCTTGTTTGGTGTATTGCCAACACGGGTTCCTTTTGACACTATGAAGCTATCCAATGGATAGCACCTGCGGTACTGTAACCTGGGCTTCTCAACCATTGCTTTCCTGGGCATCTTCATCTCCCTACTTGATCTAGCTGTTGAAGAAAAATATCTATAATCTTCCTGCTGACCACAACTGCAGGCATTGTACTCATACCTTTCTCTTGTTCGGTTATTTGCACTGAACAAAGAGTTGCAGCCTCTACCAGCATTCCTTGCTCTCTCCCTAGATTGCCAGTGAATATCTCCAACGCCCCCAGGGTCATCTTGGCAATCTTCATACCAAAAACTGGTGGTCTGTTCTTGAAGAGAATCCCTTCTACATCTGAGTTTCCTCCTGGTGGATGTAGATTGCTCACACATGAAAGAAGCATTGCAATCTGGTGGAATAAATTCTGTTGTTGTAGTGCAGTGAAACTCGTTGCTTTCTCCATCAGTTTCCCTTGTTAGAGATGGATTAACGGAGGTATCAGGAGAGAATGATTCTGTGACCACAACACTATCTTTATCTTCATCATCGCTAGCTGAGTATTTGGAGTGGGGAATATCTGGTGACTGATCGTTAATTGGTGTTGCTGAGTTGCTCAGAGGTGATGGCAAGGTATCATTGGAAGGTTTCGATTGAGCTGGCATCCTTTCTTTCTCCTTGTCCTTTTCTTTCAACCGTTCTTTTCTTCTAAGCTTCTTTTCTCTCTCCTTTGTTCTCCTCCTCTCCCTGCGCTCTTCTGCTTCACGCTTCTCTTTCTCTTCTTCCTCAAGAAGCTTGGTCTACAAGGCAAGTTAATCAAATTTAGTATATATCAACTAAGGCACAACAAATCCTAACAAAGTTGCTCCCTCCCTCTTCTTCTACAACGAAGCATGTGTAGCTTACCTGTTTTTCCAATGTAATTATTTCTTTGCAGGCAACATGAACCCGCTCTTCCAATAGTTTTAATGCAAGGGACACAAATACACTATGTGCATTTTGTTGTGCCATGGCTTCCCTCAAAGCTTTTTCAACCTTCACAAGAAAAACAATGTTTCACATGTCGACATGAGATGATGCTTCAGGTTTAAGTATGATTCTCTTGAAAAAAAGGAAACAAGAATAGCTTGACACTTCTTGTGCTGATTACATTGACCATGAATGTTTGATACATTGAAGAGTGAGTACAATCTAAGAGTGAGTACAATCTATCTATACATTGAAGAGTGAATACAATATATCTAATGCCACAAACGGTTCAGTGCACTAGTTAAGAATATTTTGTCGCATGGTTGAATCAAGTAAGTTGGTTATTCTAATACGGTACAAATATTACTTATACTGTGATGGATCTGAGGGAAGAAATGTTCAAGACGCAAAGAAAATCACCCTTTGAAAAGAGTAGGTATATAAAAAAACAAACAGTTCTTTTAGATTTAGAATACCATCCCAAATTTCCATAACAACTTAGTACATAACAGTATATGCTAAACATCTTAGTACACAGCACTCAAACCATAGGTCATATGCTAACATCTTAGCACACAACAGAAGAGATGGATATTGTCTATAATGACAGTTCTACTTCACTTGCAAATCATGAAGTTAGATAAGTGCTTGCTCTATCTACAGCTAATGTCACAAAATCATGTGTTTCTTTTGGTGATTAGCAACTATAAAATGCCTGACATACACTACCTGTTCTTTGAATATCACTGTAGCAGCATCCAAAAGAAACTCTCTCGCAAGTTCAGGACTCTTAGCATGCTTCTGTGGATGTGCACCATCAACATCAGGATCATTTCCATCCCTGTCCATAGCATCATCGTCCTGTCCATAGGATCATATATGTCAACAGATTAGATTATATGAATGGGCAGAACATCATTAAATTCCAACGTGGACTAACAAATGTTCTGATCATCCTAATCTTATCTCTTAAAAAAGGAACAACTTACATCCTCTTCCTCAGCTTCTTCGGCATGCTCAAAGAAACTTTGAATGCTTTCTCCCTTAGTAATTGTCACAAACCCATCCCCCACGATCAGCCTGCGGTGAACACATGATTGGCCCTTCAAGGCATGGGCCTTCACACAGAAATCTGTCTGGCCGCCCTCCAGCCAAAACACTCTCAGAGTAACAAAATAATCTTCGAACTGGTCAAGATCAAGGCCTTTCCTGTGGACTTGCTCATTCATTCCCACATTTTCAAATTTCAGTATATCAGATTTTCCTTCATCTGTTCCAATAGCCCACTCAAAATGCTCATATGACCTCTCTTGATCCAACAAAGATTGGCGCCAATCAACTAAGACAGCATCCTCAAACACCTGAAAATATTAAAAGCCAGACGTTAACCACCTATAGGCAAACTCCATGTCATCTACTGTGCAATTACAAATGGGAATGAAACTCCTTTTAATCTTATTTGCCATAGTTGCTCCCTTGTATGGTTTACCAGCTGAGGGTATTCCAAGAAGGGAAAAAAGAAACAAAGAAAGAGCAATTGTGAGAGTGCACATAGAAAGGTGCACCATCCTGACCTCACACTGGAAAACAGTATCAGCAACACAGAACCAGCTAGTGCAGCGAGGTTCCCGTCGCAAGCGCTTTAATTCTTTCAGTTCCTTAAATTCACGAATAACATTCCTTCGGCAGTCTCTGCAAAATCTCTTGCTGTCAAACCTGCACAGATATATTCATCCACAGTAAGCTAAATATGACACACCAAACCAGCCTGTGAAGAGCATATAAAGTATCTTAGGTATTTCTTCCAATCACAAGTCACAACTATCCAACATATACTAAATGAAATGCAGTCACTCAGAACATAGCAGACCAAAAGTTCCCGTAAAGTCAGGATATAAAGAACACCTTAAATAATGTAGTTATCCTCATAATGCGATTTAGTAACTGCTGGTAAGTGGTAACTATTCAAATAGGGAAAAACAAATATCCTTTTTGAATCACAGAGAAACATTGAGGCTTCAACCAAAGTACACAAAATTGCACACCAAGGTACCATAGCACTTACAAGTACCTTAGAAATCTGACCATCTGTAAATAAAGAAACTTTCGATTTTCCTAGTGCAACAATGCATTATTGCTTTATAAATAAGTCAAACCAATCCAAAAATTTAGACTATTATTACTCCCAAACATTAAAAAACTCAAAAGAAACCCCCATCAGTATCAAGGAGCAAACAGATAAACCAATCTAACACAAAACTCCCTCCTCCAATCACAGATGTAGGGGGGGTGTTTGTATTGGACATGTATAATGGAGGTTTTGAATAGGACGAAATTACCCATAATAGATTAGCTCTAAGCACTATATTCAATGTATGCATGCACAGAAGCTGGACATTTATTGGGGGTATGTAGGGAACAACACACTTAAATATGGCCTACACCATTAGAAAAATGTACCATAAAATTGGGAACGGAGGTAGTAATACACAATTTCATCCCAATTGATGATAGCACACTTGCGTTGACAGTAGTTGATTCCTTGCTGGGGAAAGCAAATAAAGTTTTTGGGCTGTTATAAACTCTTGGTCCCGCTAGATAGATTTGTTCACAATCTTAACTGTGCATCAATTTCATAATCAACTTGTATCAAACAAACTGTACTTAGTTGCACTCACCTATGCATAAGTCTTTCAATGAAATCTTCTTCCTTCATCCGCAGAAGAGATGATCTAGTTTCTTCACACAGGTCAAACCAGTAACCCACCAGAGCATCACAAGAAAGGCGTGCAGTGTGCAAAGCACATGTGTCTCGCATTCCATGCCCCCTGCCATAATTAGCTATTACTGGGCTAATCCATCCTCTTCCTCCTCCACCACATGCATCAGGATAAAGCATTTCCCGTTCACGCTCCCTCGCCCGTGCATTGTCAAATATCTATTAACAAATGTCAAATTAATTGGGGAAAAAATCAGAATGATTAAATTAGTGCACCCGGATCTAACATCATGTGAATGTTCTCTTAAATGAACAAGCATGGTCTAGAGAAAACTACAGCCAATGCTGAATAAGTTGCTAACCTAACAACTAAAGAACAAATATAAAAAAACCTTCATAGAAAAATATAAAATCATAAGGTGTTATTCAGGCTTACATTCTGGAGTACATGAAGGGAATTTGTATTTATGAAGCAGTCAAGAAGAGTCAGGAGGCCATCCTTTGTTGTTGAAAGGCCTCCCCAAGAATCATCTTGTACAGCACCTGAACCCTCTTGCTGCAGTGACTTCCCATGCATGATTATTTGTGTGAAACTTTCTAAAAGCAGCCCATTGCACCTTGAACAGTACAAATTCTTGCGAGCATGCTCAATGAGGGTTTGTTTATCGATCCTGAGGAGCTCATGCCGTGCTTGAGGCGAGAAGGCACTCCAGAACTGGAAAATAATGGAACTCACATCAATAAAAATGATTAGTTCTGTCAGTAAATTATGAATTTTAAAATTTCCATTGCTCCAATAACAGAATAAAAAAGTTTAAACAAGTACTGCATTCTTGCAGGAGAGATGATACCAAACCATTTCAAAGAAACTAGGAAAAGAGAGTGCAATGAACAATATAATGGGCAACTATCAGCTTAATACATCTATAACATATTTAACATAGACCAGCAAAGTGTTACGTTTCTAGCAAAAAACCAAACAGCATGGTGGGTCTGCAAATTATATATTGTTCATAAAGAGCATTCATGGCACAAAAAAAACAAGTTCGGAACTGTGGGTAGTCAATAGTCTCTTCATTCTTCCATAGAATGATAGAAAGTGGTGTAAGGTAAGCTCCTTTGCATCATTAGCTAATGATGAACTGAAGTTCCCGAACCAAAATAAATAAACAAATATAAAGATGGTAAGGAATTAGGAAAAAAGAAGGCTAAATTTGTTCTTATCACCAGCCTAGGCATTCTCTACTCTTAGTACCATTAACATTATAGTAACTCAATCTACAGCAAGGTCAAATGGAAAGGATGATAGGAAAAATTTTATCATTCGAAACATAAAGAATTAAGGTTTATTATTGTAGAGCACAACACTGCAACTGTTACTACAATAAAAGATTACAATGATCTAATTCATCGGATCCAACCAAAAAGTTAGAAACTTAGTATTTTCCAGGCAACAAAGAAAAATGTCTTGAAGTATATGCTGATATCAAATGTTGGTGCCCTGGTAGAGAATATTTGAGCAAAGAGCAAGAAGCACCAGTACTAATTTCAGATGAGCGAAATGGACTAAACAGCACCAACTCCTTACATTACTAGGTATACGCCATTACTGAGATATCAGGGAGAAAGGTTTCAATAGCCTTATTTAATACTTTATATGGTATACTTTCTCCTGCCTAGAAGTCACGATTTTCTCTTGAAAAAGCAAGTTAATAATTATAGGAAAAATAAGCATCACATTTAAAGCTCTAGCCAGATATCAATTGCCAAATGCAGACTACCAGAATCAAGCCATATGGTTAGAACTCCAGATAAGAGAATAGCACATAGCACGAATCACTACACGCCTTTCGGTTAGTACAGTTCAGTACTATGGTCAAGTCATGATAGCTTATAATCAAATCATTTCAGTGGCGCCTCAGCAATGCAGAGTGATAAAGGAAAATAAATCCTTAGCACATGCCTATATCCTACTCCGAATCAAAGGTTTCAGTAGTAACCGAAAGCACAGGGCAGGGGCAAGATATAAACCCCTAGGTATGGAATGCTGAGATGGACCAAAGAGAAGCGTAACGGCTACGCCACTGGTAACAGTCCATGATTGCCCTAGTAAAGGGCTAATAATTACCCTTGAGAATTCAGGTTGCCCCGATTGGTCCAGTCAGCTAGGTCAGCAGCAACACAGTAACCGCCACAGTCCGGCGCCAATCATTCGAGTAGGACAAACCAATCGGATAATTCAGCTAACATATGCTGAACACAGTTTTCCGCGTTAAGCCAATGGAATCTAGCCCATTTCACCTGGCGAATACTTAGTAGCACGCGTGCGGAGCTCATGCCGAGTGCGCACCAGTAGCAATTCAGTCACATACAGCAGCCGGGAAGTGTCATCGCATAATCATCATCCCTTATCGACCAACCAAATCCAATACATAGGAGTCGAGGAACTTCCTTAGACGCGGTCCCCAGAAGCGCGCTACGGATGGGGTGTCGTCGACATAGGCCAAGCGAGGGGCACGGTCAGAAAACCAGGACGCCGTGTGACAGATCCGCAGGGAACTAGACGACGGCGCACAGGTGAAGCCCCAGATCCGATCGAGGCGAGCTGAGTCCCGCAGGGACTGGGCGTGGGCGGGGGTGATACCTTGTCGAGGCGGTCGAAGGTGATCTCATCGCGGCGGCGCGACCAGATCGCGGAGGAGGAGCTGGGGTTGGACGAGGATGCTGATGAGGAGGGCGCCGCCGCCTCCGCGACCATAGGCGGCATGTCGGGGTAGTGGATGGGGGTGGGGCGGTGGTTGGTCAGAGGCGACGCGGGAGGGCGGGCGATCCGGCAGCCATCGGAGGGTAGGTCGGGATCTGACGGCGCGGCGAGGTGGAGGCGGAGGCGAGGGTGTGGATGCGAGAGGAGGAAGAGGGGTTTCTCCTCCTCCTGCTCCTTGTCTTGACGATGGGAGAGAGACACAGAGAGCGCGACAGAGGGAGAGAGAGAGAGGTGTGGTGGTGTCCTCTTATCAGATATTGCTCTTGGAATGGGCCTTGCTTCATAATTATTTTTTTTGTCATTTATTTATTTATTTATATAATAAATAATAACAAAAGAAAAGAAAAATAAAAACAGGAGAGACGACGAGAAGAGAGGGATCGTTTTGGATTCTTTGGAGGGAAAGACAACACAATTTTGTTTGAGTTTTGGAGCGAAAGACAGCATATTTTCTTTTTTTTTACTTTGTTGCTACATGTCTTACTTTTTCTGTTGTTTTTCTTATTACTAGTATCATGCACGTGCACAGTAATAGTGATTTATAGAAAGAAGATGGTTTTGCTAAAAATATAAGCACATGTAAATTTAATTTATTTCATAAATAAATCATGACATTAATAGTATAAGTAAATAGAATCATGTAATCTGATCTAAATATGTATATGACAGCAATTAACATGAATAGATCAAACACAGGAGATATAGTGTACGCGTACCTACAGCCCTGTTATAGGGGCTGTTCTGGAGCAGACACGGGCGCAGCACGTACCGCACGAACGACGCGCGGCACCAGGTGATGACGACGACGCGCAACGCCCGAACATGAAGGAAGACGAGCCGTGATGGGCGCACAGCGAGCAGTCGCACGTAGCGCTTCCCAAAAACCTTATTCGCCCTCTCCCAGTGCAGGACGTCGAAGGCGAGGGTTCCGGAAACCTGCTCTCCCAATCTGCCGGTGCACGCCGAAGATCGGGATAGAGTAAACAATGAACGACGGCTCAGAACAGAAGAGATGGCAAGCCCTAGACTGTTTTCGTATATGTTGCGTGGAGATAGTAGCTCGGTATTTATAGAGATATTAGAACGCGTGATCAGGACGCCCACACAATCTCTATCTCGTAACCGAACCGGATAGGCTGCGCGTATCCTATCCGGACTCTAAATTTGCAGCAAAATAAAAACTGCAAAAAGAAGCTGCATCTGCGCAAGCATGAGAAGCCAATTTTGGCGGACCATTCACGCGCATGTCGCATATGCGTGTCGCCTCGCCTGGCGTGGCAAGGCGAGGCGAGTGAGCGCGCACGTGTGTTCCTCCACTTCTCTCCACTATGCATGTCTCAAGTGGCTAGGAGAGAGCTCACCCTTATAAAGAGGCCTCCCTCTCCTAGAACTAGCAAGATGGTACTAAAACTCCCCATGCCACTCCCCATAAGGTGGGCCTTTGAGATTTTTCTAGAAATTATTCTCCACATGAGCCTTAGCCCATTTAGCAATTCCAACAGGTTTTAGAGGATAGGGTGGTTTTGTAGTTTTTTGGGTGAGGTGGTTTTGTAGAGTGAGTGGTGGTTCTACGGGGTTTATTTATGGAAGCACTAGCGGTTTTTTTAGAAACACTGATTTTTTGGGTAGGGTGGTTTTGTACGGATAGTGGTGGGGACAGTAGTAATGTCATGGCCGTGCTTTGGTTTTGTTGAGAGAGTGGTTGTTTTACAAGGTTTATTTGTAGGAACACCATTTTTTTTTGTGGGTTGGTTTTTTAAGAAAGTTGTTCAGGTTTTTTTGGATGAGGTGGTTTTTTAGGAAGGGTGGTTTTTTGGAAATACGGTGGTTAGAGAGGAGGAGGACAACTTTGCTTTTATAGTAGCAGAGATACCTCATCGGTATAAAAAAATGTTTACAATGATCTTATTATGGTGGTGGCGCTATAGTAGGGAGGTCTAATGAGCACGGACGCTTCGGCCCAGCCATGTATGGTAAAAAAAAAATCTTTATACACAAAAATTTTATACATATAAACTTTACATATACAAACTTTTAATACGTAGACATTCTACGTGAAAGACTTTGATTCCAAAAATTAAATCAGAATTCAAAATCGGACGTATAAACTATATATATAGAAACTTCATATATAGAAAACATTGTATATATAAGAGCAAGCCCAACTGAACCCTCAAACCAAGCCTCATCTTAAATTTATGAGTTTGTGGGCTAAAAATCATCTCCAACCGAAATCCAAACCGGACTCTCATCTGGAAGGGGCCCTCATCCGAGGGGAGGCAACCCCCCAGATGTAGGAGACCCTCATCCCCCAACCGACAATAGCACAGCGAACCACCCCACCTCCAGCCTCTCTCGCGCAGGCACGCCGCCGCCCTCCCCGCCCCTCTCCCGACCCCCTCCGCCGGCTTCTCTCGGCCGAGTGGAGGCGCGCTGCCGTCCACCGCCCCCGCCCCTCCCCCCCCCCCCCCCGCTGCTGGATCTCCACCCCCTACAGCCTCTCTCGCGCAGGCACACACGCACGCACGACCCCCGCCGTTGGCTTCTCTCGGCCAAGCGCAGGCGTGCTGCCACACCGCCCCCTGCCGACCCCCTCCACCGGCTTCTCTAGGCCAAGTGCAGGCGTGGCACTACCCCCTTGCCCCCTTCCTCTTCCCCCCGGCCACCGGCGTCTCCCGCCTGCGTCGGCCCCCCTGCCTCGCCCCCTGTAGAAGCCGTTGGAAATATGAGGGGTCGGTTAGAGTGCGCAGTGAAATAGGAGATTGAATATGGATGAGAGAGCCCCTATTCTAGGCAATAGGGGGTCAAATTTGAGAGCTCCATTGGAGTTGCTCTAAATGAAAAAAAGTTTATTTATATAAAATTTCTACGCTGGAACTCTAATTCCGAATTCATATCGGACGTGTAAACTTTCTGTGTATAAACTTTCTATGTATAAAGTTTACGTGTATAAAGTTTCTATAAAAGGAAGGTGGTGCCAAAAACAGAATATTGGAGGGCATTCGCGCAGACGCTCTGCGTGCGAACATTCGCTAAATAGCCTTTTCGCGCTATAGCGAGGAGATAGAGAAGAAATAGAAAAAAGTCATCACTACCAAAGTCAAGTTTACATATTTTTGGCTTTACTATTCATCGGGTTAGGTGAACGAAATTTTCTCAAATCTAATTCACTTGATACCAGCTATTGCATTAAAATCCAATGGCTAAGGAGTTGTCTTCTACCTTTGGACTATCCCTTCTCTTTCTTTTATATGTACCCCTTCTTCGTGAACCGTGGATGAGAAAATTGCTCATTTGTGCTCTTGTGTAGTAACAATAGAAGCGACTTCTCTGGCGGTAGCCCGACAAGAAGACAACGATGGTGCCGGATTAGGATTGGAAGGAGAGGGTTGGGAGAGTGCGAAAAGGATGGGTTGATCCAAGGGCCTTAGAGGGTGGGTGGCTTGACATGGATGTCCCTTAGGTAGTACAATTGTCGGTGTAATATGGGATACCCCATAGATGTATGTGTAGACTGGTCTAAATACGATATACTAATTGTATATGGTACTTTGTCAAGGCGGTCGAAGGTGATGCCATCATGGCGGCATGACTAGATCGTAGAGGAGGAGCTAGAGTCGTAGGAGGAGGAAGAGGATGAGGGTGCCACCTCCATGACCATGGGCGGTGGGCCTACAGCAATGGTTGGTTAGAAGCAAAACGGGTATCATCTTCCTTTCTCAATCATTGGATGAGTTAGTCATTAAAACATCTCCAAGAGGCTAGTCAAACCACTGTCTATATAAAATATAAGCTAGTATCATAAAAAATATGGCTCCAATAGACTAGCCATCTGGCTAGCCCAGCCGACTAGCCAAGTTTGGCTAGCTAAGGAGGCTAGTCATCCCATGTCCTCCCTCTCTTCCCCATGTATTCTCTCTTAATTTGGCTAGCCATTAGGATATGTAGTGTGCTATTTCGCTAGTCTCTTAGAGTGTATAGAAATATGGAGAGTTTTTTGGCTAGCTAGCCATATGGTCATTTGGCTAGCAAGATTTAGCTAGCCTCTTAGAGATGCTCTTATACTATGCCATATTTCTTTTTCAACCATTGAGTGAGTTAGCCATCCATACTATGCAATTCAAAGAAGCCCATGGCCTGGTGAGGTGACTCGATGGGCCAAAGTCTCAGTTTGCTGTCTTTTCAACCCACGCAAGTCCTAAAGGCCCTAGGCCTGCAAAGGAGTAGTCTAGAAATTGTGATGCATGCTCTTTCGTTCCTTCTAATATCTTTTTACATCATCATGTCAATTTCTTCTCTCTCTATATATTTTTTTAAATAATAGAATTCATTCCGCCCTTTGCTTCAAAGAAACTACATCCAGTTATTAGAGAGGTTGCAGGACGACCAACTGCGAATTAAAAAAATCATAGCTTTATTACAAATAAAAGACCTACTTAAAATACCTCCTTAAAGACAGAGATAGCACCTATTGCTAAACCTCCATAAATGACTGGTGAGAATCTGGATAACCGTTGTTTCTTCCCAACGGCTTATAAGTTGTATGTAGTCCTTGTCTTCCCCAAACCAGAATACAAAATCTCCTAAATCAGCGACCAATCATTGTGTGTTTGTGTCGATCAAATTTCGCTCACATCACCACTGGTGAATGATGTTGAACCAAACTAGAAGATAACTTCGGAGAGTAACTAGACTGTAAATTAGTTATTCACCTAGATAGTGCCATCGAAGCCAATTCGACAGGGATATGCCACCAAGGACGCTAGACTAACAGGGGAATCTCCAATTCGACACCTCCAAGAAGGTCGCGACATGTAGGATGTCGCTGTCGCTATTCCAAACATTCGGAACTAGGTTTTCACCCGGAGAATCCACCCTAAGGCACGAAGGTGAGGGCGGGGCCATTGCAACATCGCCTTCAGGAAGGTGTGTGGGGCCAACAGACGTCACCGATGTCAGTGCTTCACAAGAGTGGTGGCCTTGGCCCCAGACCTAGATCGCAGATCTAAGCTCGACCTCCTAGGCATTGAGCGTTCCCAAGCATGGCAGTGATAACAGCGGCTGGACCAGAGTTGGAGAGAGGCTAACGGGTGGGTCCCGTGGCTAGCGGGACAAGCCTAGACTTCCTTCACAAGCTCTCGATGGCCATGCCCGGATGCGTGGCATGCGACTATTGTTTTCTCTCCTCACCTGCTCCGAGAGGGCCCCCTGGAGGACAAGTAGCCGGGCTCATCGGTCAATACAAGATGTGACTTAGCATACCTAATTATCTAACTCCCATTGTGGTATTCCCCCAAGAATTATAAGGAGAGAGCCAAGGCCATAGGGGGGCAACTCGAAAGAGGATCCCAGACCAGAGATCAGCAAGAGAAAGACTCTCACAGCCTAAGTCATGTAAGCTTCACTTAGGAGCAATCCATAAGAGAACTAAGAACACAACAGGAGTAGGGTATTACACCTCCGGGTGGCCTGAACTTGTATAATCCCTTTCTCATTTACTCCACCAGCTACCTACGGCTGATCGAAAACATTCAATCCCCTGGGCCAAACTCACAAAGGGGGTTCCTCTGGATCCCCGCTATAGGTGTAACGACACTGACAATTATATATAGCGAATAGAGATGGCTAATCTTCAAATATGGATACTATAATTTCGATGAAAATTAGGTTCTTACTAGCTATTCTGTGTCAACAAGAAATAGTTGTCATATTTTTTGTGTTTTCTTTTGGTCTTGCCTTAAAGAGAATTTAGGTTGAGATCAGATCCTTAAGAGCCCATCCAGAAATGGGCCAAGGCTTGGGCCATCCCATCGTTGTTTTGGGTCTAGCATATGGTAATATAGTGAAAACTCGAAGTAAGCAATGGGCCTTCCGTCCCAAGCCCTGCGTTGTCATGGCCTGGGGCTTGGGTCTGCACTAGGTGTCCCCTGTTAGAGAATTTTTTATTTTTATATTTTAAAAAAAATTTACAAAAATATATATTTTAATATTTACACATCTATACCCCCAACGTCCTCTAGGAGGGCGTTTTTGATGACGTGGTAGGCGGCCGTCAGGCAGTCTGCTATTTTGCAGGCGGCCCCCTTGCCGCCCTTTGGGAGGGCGGTTTTTGCCCGTCCAAGGGGCCGCCTGCAAAATTGGTGGCGCTCCGTGTGCGCCATTTTGCAGGTGGCCCCCTTGCCACCCTCTGGGAGCGTGGTTTTTGCCCAGCCAGGGGGCCGCCTGCATAAATACCAGCCGCCCAGGGGGGGAGGGTGCCGCCTACAAATAGGCTAGAAAACGCCCTTCCCTAGGGCGATATTTTGGTGGCTGGGTATAAAACCCCTTCCCAGCCACCCAAAAATACATAAAATTCCCAAAAATTTCAGAAAAAGAAGAAGAGAGGGATGAGCGGGGAGGCGAAGGAAAGAGGTGAAGCCCTCTGTCATGCCAAGAATTTCCATCCAAAACTCTGGAGTTTTATTGTGTGTAAATCCTCGTCCAGGAATCAACCGAGACACACATGACATAGGTGGACGTGGCACTTCTCTTCACAGGGGTTGTGAGTGACTTGCCTGTATTCAGGAGCCAGATTGTACCCTATGGTGAAGGCCATATCTCGTAACTCCTGGACAAATCCACCAACTCCAAACAGATGCACTGGCTCTCGGTTTGCCATCTATAGAGCATGAAAGGAAGATTTATTGATTTTGACTAAGTTAACAGAACAAATTTTGTTGCAAATAAATGGGTAAAGAAGGTAGTAAAATTTTCATCGAAAATTAAAAACAACGGAATTAGCATAATTGAGGGGGTTTTTTTACAAGGAAAGAACTTCAATTTTTGAGAGAAAAAATCAATTGAATCAAAAAGGGATTTTTTTTTACTAGTAACTCCCTTAATTAAAAGAGAAAGAGGAAAGGACAGATCTAGTTAAATCTTTTTTAGAAGGCTCTTAGGGGTACTAAGGAACTTATCCTATAGTCAAGGTGGCTCTGATACCAACTTGTCACGCCCAAAATTTTCATCCAAAACTCTTGAGTTTTATTGTGTGTAAATCCTTATCCAGGAATCAACCGAGGCACATATGACATAGTGAATAATCAAAGTAATTGTTTACACATCAAAAGTATTTATTACAGAGGCGAATGGTGCCTCTCAAAATAATAAAATTCTTACAGCGGAAAATAAACTAAAACGACGTGACGAAACCCACTCCACGAACTAGACCAAGCTCCCGCTTAATCCTCCAAGCAGTCCTCCTCGCTGAATGTGGGTGCCATGGGCCCCGGGTACCTCATGACAAGCATATGGGCCACTCGGATAGAGGATGGGCCTAGCCTTATAATTAGAGATATAGCTAGATTCGGCAGACTTCGCCTTGTATAGAAAGGAATATACAGTCCTAGTCGGGTGCGTTATATCTCTAAGGGGAGATCTCCTAGTCGTAATCCGATGGGACTCCTACCTTGTAACCCTGTCCCCCAGTATATAAGGGGAGGCAGGGCGCCCCATGAGGGCAGGTTGAGTTGGTTCACCAGAATCACCACCATAATTCCTCAAAGGAATACATATAAACTGGACGTAGGGTATTACCTCACATCGAGGGCCTGAACCAGTATAAAATCTCCCTGTGTTCCTTTGCAATCCACCGAGTTTCCATCCGCCGAGTAGCCCCATATATTTATTGCCGGTGTAAAACATCGACAGTTGGCGCGCCAGGTAGGGGATTCGGCGCGATCTACATCTACAAGCTCGATGGATCCAGCAACCGGAGTCGACGGCGGCAAATTCTCTCCCGGAGATACAATCTCATTCGGAAGCCTCGACTTCGTCGCCGACATGTTCGGCAATCTCACCTTGGCCGACATGGACCCGATCCAATCGGCCGAGGAACCAGCCGAATCCGCGCCAGTCGGCCTACACGATGCTGCAGCAATCTCTCACGACATGCTGCGGCGATCTCCCATACGCCCAAGTCCAGGGACAACTCTTCCTTTCAGTGTTCGACTCGGACTCGGTTCTGAGCCGGCCGAGATCGGGCCGAGAAGGGAAGAGATCGTCAACTTCCCATTCGGACTCGGCGACGCCGCGGATATCTACAATCTACATTCGACGCGGCAAACCCGATCCCCTGGAGTTCGACTCGGATACGGCTCCGAGTCGCTCGAGATCGGATCTAGGGAGGTCGGAGTTACACTCATCCCCATCAACCATCCCGACTTCGACTCGAAGTCGGACTTCGACTTCCAGTCGGACTACGACTCTAAGTCGGACAGCAGCTCGGCAAGCTTCTCTCCGCCACGAGAAATCTTCATGGCATTCAAAGGCTCTACTCCTACTCAGGAATCACGCCGACTACATGAACAACAAGAGGAGGAGGCCTGCCGACTGCGAGAACAACAAGAGGAAGAAGCAAGACGCCTGCACGCCCGCAACGACGATCTGCGCAGAGCCGGGCAGACTGCTCAGCAACAAGTCCTCCAAACCCGAGTCGGCGACCACGACGTCTTCGTCACACCCCAACAGAACATCGTGGCCGCTGCAACTCTACTGGATACACTCCAGTTCGGACCTGATCACCAGGCCACCCCGACGATCGCAAGGATAAAAGCCATGCTTATAGCTGCTGCATGTCAACAACATCAACAGTCGGGGTGATACCCTCATATCGACCAACCGGTCGATTTCCCCAACGGCAGTCTCATCCGCTTTAAAGCGACGCCGAGCAGCCGGCTCTAGTCGGCAGCACTCGGAGTCACACCAAACGTCACTCGGCAACCCCAACGACGACCGGCGGCTCCGAGGCCAACCACGGCGTGACCTTCAGCAAAACGTCAGCGCTTGGAGCCGCGAACGAGAGGAGGATGAGCAACGCCAACTGGAAGACGAGAACGAGCATTTCGGCCTCTACCATGAGCGGTTTCGCCGCCGTAGTCGGGGTCGGAGTCCTCATGAAGACGAAGGCATACCGGCCTTCACCCAGGAGCTACAACAGGTCGACTGGCCGTCGAGTTTCAAGCCTACAGGCATCGACAAATACGACGGCAAGACCAATCCCGAGTCCTGGCTCACGGTCTACACCCTGGCGATCTGAGCAGTTGGAGGAAATCACAAAGTCATGGCTAACTACCTCCCGGTCGCTTTAGCCGACTCAGCGAGGACATGGCTAACAGGACTTCCCAAGCAATCAATCGGCTCCTGGGGAGAACTTCGGGAACGCTTCATCGCCAACTTCCAGGGAACATACGAGAGGCCATCTTCCGAGTACGACTTATATCAGTTGCATCAAAGGAAGAACAAGTCTCTTCGTGACTTCATCAAGAGGTTCTCTGAGAAGAAAAATTCGATCCCAAACGTCAAGGATGAGGTCGTCATCACCGCCTTTCGAAAAGGAGTCAAAGACACCTCGTTCATCGATAAATTCACGCGGAAGCCTCCCAACTCTGTCAAGGCCCTATTCGACATGGCAAACAAGTACGCCGACTCGGCCCACGCTGTTGCTGAGGCCCTCGATGACAACAAGTCACCCTGACAGAAGAAGCGGGACGACACCGACGACGCGGTCCCGACTAAAGCTGGGAATCGCAAACGCAAGTCAGACGGCTTCATTGTGGCAGTCGGTCACAATCGTCTTCGACTTTCAACAACTGAAGATTATCAGGACAACAAGTGACATGCTCGGGGGCTCACAAGCTCAAACGCAAGGATGGCATCCCTACTCCAAAATACCGAACAGCTAAGTCGCTTCCTGATAAATATTTCTTCACTCGGCTTTACCAATGCCGCAGCCGCTTACACCTAATAGGTGCACAAGCCGCACTCTTCTCTGTTTTTGCTCTTAAATGATTGCGAAAGTACTCAAGTAGCATAAATCCTAATCCGTGAAACTTTGCTCCATGAAAGACGAACTCAAGTCACCCAAAACGCGTGTCTGGGAAAGAGCCATGAGCCAACTCCCGACGCTAGGGGGCTATGACTAGTCGGGCAGAGTGCTTAAACGTAAGGGATCAACTACTCGGGGAAATTAATATCAATAAGAGGAAGAACATGAATTTACATATATTGTAAAATACATTTTACTCGGGTGATTATTTTCATCATCAGATGCTACTCATCCGATATCTTTATATTGCAGACCCAGCTCCGGATATGCATGACAGGAACTCAGGGCTGCGAGCCTATCTCCTACGCTCGGGGGCTGGACAAGTCTGCCAAAATACACTCGGGATGCTCCATGAGGGTTACTTACCGAGTACTTGCGCCAGTCGGGACGTCATCTTCCCCGGCTACGCTCCATGTGAGCTGACGACCGACTTCCGGCACTAGTCGGGGGTCGTATATCACTCGGCTAGGTGAGGTACGCCCCATGAGGGTTGCTAGCCGAATCCTATGCTAATGCAAGATTCGGGTACCTCGCTTGGCTATAACTCTGTTGGGTAGGGTATGCCCCATGAGGGTCGCTAGCCGAATCCTATGCTAATGCAAGGTTCGGGTACCCTGCTCGGCTCTCCTAAAGTCAGAGAAGACTTACATCGTCAAAGCGCATCCGGAGTTCTCATGCACTGCGTCACACCTGAGGAGGGCAAGCAGATCCTGCAACACACCTGCTCGGGCACCTGTGGCAAACAGGCTGCATCCAGAACATAAGTCGGAAAGGCTTGCGAATAAGGATTTCTCTGGCTGATTGCGGTTACCGATACCAAAAAACTCATCCTGACATGCGATGGATGATACTTCTATAGAGCTATGCTGGATAGGTCGGCTCAGGCTGGCTTATTTGGTAGCAGCCGCCAAGATATGAGTTCCTACAGTAGCATGCTCCATGTGGGCCGCCCGCAGGCTGAGCTGAAATTATAGCGCTGGTGCTACCCACAGGAACCGATGAGGTAAACAGATATGCTTCATGAAAGCCTTATTGCTAAACATATATGTTTGGGTATCTGTTTTATCCACCAGATCTCGAGGATATATCCTTACAAGGATCACAAGCTGGTCTTCATTAAAATTGGGGATGCAGGTATCTTTCTCGGGTACACCTGACCACGCCGTGGATTTATTTTCATAAAGTGGTACTCGGCCTACATGCGTGGCCACCAGTTGCCATGAGTAACATTATTCCAGCTGACATGACACTTAAGAGTCTAACTTTCGAGTAGTGCACTACTCGGGAGAGACTATAAATTTCTCATTCCCGCTGACATGATGCGGAGGAGTCTAACTTCCGGGTGGGACGCCACTCGGGAAAGACTATAAACCTCTTTTCCAGCTGACATGAAACTGAAGAGTCCCATATACGAGTAACATCTTACTCGGCAAGACTATAAACGCATATTCCGACTGACATGAAGTCGAAGAGTCCTATATACGAGTAGTATCCTACTCGGCAAGACTATAAATCATATTCCGGTTGACATGATACCGAAGAGTCTCATGTACCAGTAGTAATCTACTCGGGAAAGACTACAAGGTTAAAGATCTTTGACTTCATGTTTAATTGTTTTCACAATTAAGCACAAAGTCGGGGGCTACACCTAATAGGTGCGCCTATTCGGCGCACACTATTCCTACATCTACATGGAGCCCTTCATAGCCTCGCTGCCAGCTGACATGAAGCAGGACTCGGGAGAAGCAGCACTCAGACAAAGAGCACTCGGGAGCAATGCACTCGGGAAGACTTCACTGTGGAGAATGAGCACTTGGCATCAGCTGTGACTCAACTATGAAGGTCTCGAGGGCTACTGTGGGTGCCATGGGCCCCGGGTACCTCATGACAAGCATATGGGCCACTCGGATAGAGGATGGGCCTAGCCTTATAATTAGAGATATAGCTAGATTCGGCAGACTTTGCCTTGTATAGAAAGGAATATACAGTCCTAGTCGGGTGCGTTATATCTCTAAGGGGAGATCTCCTAGTCGTAATCCGATGGGACTCCTACCTTGTAACCCTGTCCCCCAGTATATAAGGGGAGGCAGGGCGCCCCATGAGGGCAGGTTGAGTTGGTTCACCAGAATCACCACCATAATTCCTCAAAGGAATACATATAAACTGGACGTAGAGTATTACCTCACATCGAGGGCCTGAACTAGTATAAAATCTCCCTGTGTTCCTTTGCAATCCACCGAGTTTCCATCCGCCGAGTAGCCCCATATATTTATTGCCGGTGTAAAACATCGACACTGAAGTACTCCTCTGAATGATGATTGTTGATTATAAGATGAGTACATGAAATACTCCGCAAGCCACACAGCAAATATGCAAGTGCACAGGATAACAAAGGATGGCATAATAGGGCTCAATTTGCATAGACAATATTTAAGACAGTAGTAAAACATCAATAATTAATCAACATTACCCAACACTATACCATTCACCAAATGGTATAGGCCCAACCACTCCAACCTGGAGCTAACCTTGATTCATCCTTCAATAATCAAATTTAGTTAATGTGGGACTAATCACAGAAAATATTACTTGGCTCGCCCTTAACCGTGGGCATGGCTATTCGAATAATTTTACTCTGGTCAGAGGTGTACCAATTTACCCACAAGACACAACTCCACAACACATCACTGTACGTCTTGATACCACCATGATACCTCGGAAAGGAATTGTGACAGGATTATCCATGTAACTCGCACAATAGGAGAGCCTCCAGCCGAACCTCCGGTCTCCGGTAGGGGTGATCAAGTGTCTTCCCGTGAGACGGCCTAATGCTCGAAGCATGGTCTTATTGTCACTGCCATGTGTGGACTTATATCAGCCACAAACACGCCCTGGTGCCTCCTATTGAACTCGGCACACTTCAAACTCCTGCTATCGCATTCTAGCTTGTGGTTGGCACGAGTGTTGCTTCGCAACAAGTAGTCTGCGAACCGGTCCTTAACTGTCACGAGCACCGCTAGCAACATTCATAACCCTGGTGCTTGCAACCCACCATTTGTCCATATTTTAGTTGACCATTAAAACATCCTTGCACGATCACAGTCGTATGTCGAACCATTATTTCATGTGAATCAATAGTAATTGTCAAGCTTTTAGTGATATCCTATTAATTATTCTATAGTTTGCTAAGCATGGCTAAGCAGAGTCCTAGAATTATTTTAGCTAACTAGTAAATAAAGCTAGCTAGTCACTTTGTCCCATAGGTACAATGTCAAGTAATCAAGTCAAAGAGGCATTAACCAAAGATTAGGGTTTCCCAATTCCAGTGACATTCTAAAATATATGTAGAGTTGAAGGGAAATATAGTTTTAAACATAGGAACAATATGCTCAAAGGGATTTAGGAATCTGTGTGACTTGCCTTGCTGCTCCTCACAAACCTCGGAACTCTCCTCGAGAAACTGCGACTCTTCCTGAACGTCGGCGGCTAAAGGCAATAAACAAAAACTTTCAAAACAGTACATCAGCACACATGAATAGTGTCATATTATAATTTTAATGGGTAGATCTTGATTTTTAAAGAATTTTGCAAGTTGAATCACCCCAAACGGAGTTCGGATAAATTAGTTATGAATTTTAGAAGTTTAAGCCATTTTAAAAGCTTTTAAAAGAATAAAACTGATTTATTGCGTCATTAGTGGATTAATTTAATTCGGGAAAGTGTTTATGGCGTCATCACAGAGAGAGAGAGAGAGAGCTCTCGGTTGACCAATGGGGCCCACTAGTAGCGAGAGGGAGGGGTTCTAGTCCACGGTGGACCGAGTCCACCGGGGTCCATAGATCCATCTGACGGCTGGGATCTTAAGGGATCAGATCGGATAGTTGGAAATGATCCACGATTTTGAGATAGACCGAAGGGCTAGGATTTAATATAACCTAGATCGAACGGCTGAGATCCAATCTAGCAATCTAAGGGCCGAGATCAAAGCGGGGAGATTCGACGGCTGAGATCAGATCGAGCAAATGACGGCTCGGATTAGATCCGAGTGGATCTGACTTGGCACCTACGCGGCAGCCACGTCGACGGCCGAGTCAGCACGGGTGACGGCGGCGACGACGGTGGCACGGGGACCAATGGTATTATTTTTCCTCCTCGAGGCTTTTAATTTAATTTCTAAAATTCTTTTCTTCACAATATTTTTATATGGGATAAATTCAGGGTGTTACAAACCTACCCCCCTTAAACAAAATCTCGTCCCAAGATTCGAGAGATCAGGTGAAGAGGTGCGGGTGTGCAGACTTCAATTCATCTTTGTGTTCCCATGTTGCTTCTTCTTCCGAGTGATTACTCCATTATACTTTGCAAAACCTTATCACCCGATTCCGAGTATTCCTTTCACTGGTCTCTAGGATACGAATAGGCTTCTCGACGTAGGTCAGATCTTCATGAATCTCGATCTGTTCTAGGTCAGCTTCTTCGGCTGGTACTCATAAACTCTTCTTCAACTGAGACACATAGAAGATATCTGTACCCCCGTCAAGGTGGGAGGCAACTCTAGTTGATAAGCAACTTGTCCTTTCCATCCTAGTATCTTGTAGAGTCCCATGTAACGTGGTGCCAACTTTCCTTTTGTCTGGAACCGGTGTACTCCCCGAAGTGGTGTGACTCGTAAATACACATAGTTACCTTCCTCAAAACTGAGATCCCTTCTGCGGTTATCCGCATAGCTCTTCTGACGAGACTGGGCTACTCGAAGTCGTTCTTGTATGATCTTCACTTTTTCTTCCGCTTCTCGCAAGATATCCATCTCGTATATCTGACGTTCTCCCATCTGATCCCAAAGCAGGGGCGTGCGTCTCGTATAAAACCGATTTATTGCATTATTAGTGGATTAATTTAATTTGGGAAAAGGGTTTATGGCGTCATCAGAGAGAGAGAGAGCTCTCGGCTGACCTGTGGGGCCTACTGGCAGCGAGAGGGAGGGGTTCTAGTCCATAGTGGACCAAGTCCACGGGGTCCATAGATCTATCCGACGGCTGGGATCTTAAGGGATCGAATTGGACGGTCGGAAATGATCCACGATTTTGAGATAGATTGGAGGGCCAGGATTTAATATAACCTAGATCGAATGGTTGAGATCCAATCTAGCAATCTAAGGGCTGAGATCAAAGCGGGGAGATCCGACGGCTGAGATCAGATCGGGAAAACGACGGCTCAGATTAGATCAGAGCGGATCTGAGCTGGCGCCTATGCGGCAGCCACATCGACGGCCGAGTCAGCACAGGTGACGGCGGCACGGGGACCAATGGTCACCGGCGATCAGTGTCACGGCGGCACGTGGCGAGGATGGGAATAGGTAGAGGCGATCCCGGCGGTTCTCACCATGGGTAGACGGGTAGCGAACGGCGACGTGAGGTGCCGGCGGTGAGCTCCAAGTGGTGGTGGTCTTTGAGTTCCCGATGGTGACGGTGCTCCGGCGGTCTCGCGGCGGTGGCCAAGCTTCTTTGGGCTCCGATGAAGCTCATAGAGGTGGCGGCGAACTCTAACGGCGACTGAAGCGGTGGCGACACGTGACCAGGGCTCGGCGGTGGCGGCGAAGCGAGCTCGGGACGCGGAGAGGCAGCTAGGGCTAGCTAGGGCTCAATCTCTTGCACGGGATAGCTCCTAGGGGTCTCGGGCTTGCTATATAAGGTGGAGAGGGGCGGAGTCCGGCTCGGGTTCGGCGAGATACGCGGTGGAGGCGGATTAGGGATAAATTCCAAAAAATAGATAATTAAGCAAAGAACTTTATAAAGTTATTTCCAGGCCCATTTTGCTATAGATTTTTCTCTGATTTTATTATTTTCTCTCCTTGATGCTTTTAATTTAATTTCTAAAATTCTTTTCTTCACAATATTTTTATATGGGATAAATTTAGGGTGTTACACCCTTCCAGTTTGCGGACTCGTCTGCAGGTAAAACCTTTTATCCCTTTGCAATTTCCATTCGTATTGATGAAGTGATGTAGTATGTGTAGTATTGTACTAGTTACGTTATCATACATGTCGGCAAAACGGGAATGGGGGTCCCACATTCTCCGGGGACGCGTGGATCTTCGGCCATGTCAGCTCCTCTGGGGCCACATTCTGTATCGGCGACGATGGGCTACAGCCTTCTTCCCGCCAAATACCTGGGGCCCGAGCACTACCCGGGCCCAAGTGCGTCTTCTCCGGGCGCCTCGCGACGGGCGCCCACATCCACCCCGGGTCCCGGGGGCATTCTCCAGAAGGGGCCATCCTCTGCACCCGGTCCCGGGGCCCACAGGCTCCATGCCCGGGCCCCGGGTCTCGTCCCCGGTCCCCCGGTCCCGGGAAGCTCCTTTCCCGGGCCCCGGGTCTCATTGCCCGGGTCTCGGTGCCCTGTGCATGCGGAGCGCTCAGTGAGCTCTCTGCCTCGGGCACGAGGCCGGCTTGAGTGGATCAGCTGCCAACTACCCGCATTAATGGTAATGCGACGGGGCGCCTCCCGCCTGTCTCCCGGTCGGACATGCGCGCACCGTCATGATGACCTTTCGTGGGCCCCCTCCCAGTGCCGTCAGAGAACTTTCGGCTGTGAGGGCCTCGATTCTCCACACTCTGGCAGCGGAGGCACGCGCTGTCACATCTCCATACTCCAGCCGCCCACAGCAGCCGGCAAAGTGCCGACTAGACATGCAGCAGACCAACTCCAGCCGCCCGTAGCAGCAGAGCCAGGCGGCGACTAGACGTCCCTCCGGCGCGGCGCGGCAGGCGGCCGCGTGCGTGCAACGAAGACAGACTGTAGCTAGCTCTCTCATGTATACCAGGCACTGTGGACTCCCCTTCTGGATAAAAGAAGGATCCATGCCAGCCTCTAGAGGAGGAGCTTGGGAGACAGCGAAGAGAACTCAGACAACTTAGCTTCTTCCACAACTTAGCTAGCCGGAGGTAGAGCTTCCTGAGCGGCGCCAGTTCCTTCCGGAGCTTGCGCTAGCCCCTGCGCCCCTGGAGAACTCCTTGGAACCAGCATACCACATTCATCTCCACATAGCAAACCACACACAGGAGTAGGGTATTACGCCTCCGCGCGGCCCGAACCTGTCTACGCCTCCTGTCTCCATTGCGTGCCATCTCTCAGCTCGGGTCTCCGCTTCCTGAGCGCATTGTCTAATCCTCTTGTCTTCATTGTGTGCCTTCTCTCTTATGAACCGTCCATCATCCACCGGACGCCGCATTCGCCTGAGAACAACTCCCCTGGCCGAACCTCAAAGGGGGGTCTCCAGACTTCCCGCCGTCGGGGTTTCATCCTCCGACAGCTGGCGCGCCAGGTAGGGGGAGTTTCCTTTTTAGGTGACACGCCAGCATCCCCAACACCGGTGCACTCCATGGCAGGAGGCCATCATCCGCGGGACTCAGATGAGGAGTCCAGCGGCTATACCCCGCCGGGCAATGTTAGCCTTGCGGCGAGCCCACCACGTTCTTCCTCTCCGCCTCCCAAGGCCCCCGACAAGGGCCCTGGAGAGGATGGCGAGCTCTCATGTTCCGTGTCACGGCGGAGCAGGAGGAAGCGCCAGAAGGCCAAGGAGGCCGCCGAGAACTTCGCCTTGGCGGCTACGGGCAACGCCTGGAGCCATGTTGCCCGCGGAGGCGATGACGGCGGCAAGCGGCAAAAGGCCGCACGTATGCCGCCGCTGCCGGCAACGGCCTGGAAGTGGTGCCCCCTCCACCAGACGGACTGGCACGACCTTGCGGAGTGCCGTGCCGTCCAGGGCTCGGCCGAGCGTGTCAAGCCGGCCATAGCCCGGGGGTGGTGCGCCTTCCACGAGACGGGCCGGCACAACCTCACGGAGTACCGCGCCGTCCAGGGCTTGGCCGAGCGTGTCAAGCTGGCCATAGCCCGGGGGTGGTGCGCCTTCCACGAGACGGACCGGCATGACCTCACGGAGTGCCGCACCGTCCAGGGCTTGGCCGAGCGTGTCAAGCCGGCCATATCCCGGGGGTGGTGCGCCTTCCACGAGACAGACCGGCACGACCTCACGGAGTGCCGCGCCGTCTAGAATTTGGCCGAGCAGGTCAAGAAGTTCCGGCAGGAGCAGTAGCAGGCCAAGCCCGATCGAGGTGGTTCGGACGATCCGAACCCTTGGCGAACGGTCCGAATCCCGCTCCCGATCCGGAACAACCAAGCCCGGGCCCCCGGATCCCGACATATATCAAACCACATTTCAGTCCGGGGCCCCGGGTCCCGGGCACATATTCGAGCCGGGGCACAGAGTCTCGGGTCCTTGTCCTGAAATCCGCGCCCCGGGCCCGACACCGCGGAGCCTGAACCAGGGCAGCCTCGCCAAGGCGAGTGCGGGCCTAGGAACGCGGCGCCCGGAACAACCTCAACATTTTCATAACCAGATGGGGAGCGATAACCTGGACAGCTTCGCCTAGGCGAGAGCGAGTCCAGGAAGGTCGTCCTGACACCTCCCATATCCAAGCCCGGGCCTCCGGATCCCGGCATATATCAAACCACATTCCAGCAGGGGCCCTCGGGCCTCGGGCCTATATATGTTCCCGGCCGCGAAGAGCTCGCTCCCTCCCGGGGGAGTTGAGCCCAGGCCACCAGCCCCCGTCGGGCCGGGATCGGGAAACGCGCAACAAAAGCAGGTGTACTTCGTTAGCCAGGTACTCCGCAATGCTACGCCGCGTCGAATCATCATCGACAACGGCGCGCTTCGCTCCATATCGGTCGTAACCAGCACAGCCTCGAGCACTGCTATCTGCGCAAGGTTCGGGCCCGATCACTCCAGGTCGGGGATTTGGTCCTCCACCGTGTCCTCACACGTGCCGGAAAGACTAGACCTTCCCCCGCGGGAAGGCCCTTTCCTGGTGATTAGTGTCTCCCGACCGGGCTCGGTAAGCCTGGGAGCATCTTCACAAGTTTTAATCTGTAAATACATCCTGTAAGTTGCGGTGTGCCCGGGCCAGCGCCGGATTCCTCCAAATCTCAGCGCTGACCGGGGCCCCCATGTGTATACGCTTTCATATAAACAACATTTTTAATATCCTTCCTGGTCTCGTGCCTTTGTCTTTTTCCATGTGTTGCGTTCATGGCAGTCTCACCCCCTGGGGGCATAATCGGGCCGCGCCCGTACGGCGTCTGGGTTTCGCGCATAATCATCAGTTCCCTACCAACGGGCTACCGTGTCCCCACAGGCTAACTCCGGGGCGTTGTCGAGCCCACGGGACCATGGTGGCACCCCTCTGTGTGGTGCCCTGGGTCCTAGTGGCTCAGGTGCCCCCGCTGGCTAGCCTCGGGACCGGTTTTTCCAGAGGTAGGGGGCGAAATGCTTATACGTAATCTCTCCCTCTACACGGTCGCGACCGCGAGGACGCCTTCGGAGGTGGTCGACGCCACGGTTCATAGCATGGAATGAACAAAGAAACGAGCCAAATACTCTCACAGTTCGTCGTGTGCAGATTAGACCAATTCCTGGCAGGGTTAAGCAAGCTTTCCGGACCTCGACGCGCGGTAGGGGCCCGCTCGGCTAGCGCAGCCCCGGTCGCCGAGGTCTGATGCCGGGTGTGGACCACGCCCGGGCACTGCCGCTGCTCCGGGGTCTCAGGCATAACCCCCCATCGGGCCAGCCTAGATTCCCGGGGCGGGTTGCGGTGCCCGGCCTGGCCAGTTCCTCCCCGACCACCAGTGCCGAGGCCCCGGGTGCTTCACTGGCTGGCGACCCGGGCACGCTCAAGCGGTCTGTCCCCGCGGCCTCGCTGCGCCCGGGGGCCCGGATCCGGAAGACAGAAGGGGTCGAACCTACGGGCTTAATCGCTCCGCCAGGCTCGCGTTCAGTTGCTCGCGATCCCGGGGACCGGGTTCCCGAGGCGGGCAACCATCGCGTTTGCTACCCCTGGGGATCGAGCTCCCGGGGCAGGCGGCTGCGCCAGGGCCCGGATAGGGGTCTCTAGCACTACGGCTGTTCGCGGCTGCTGGCTCTCGCTGTTGGATGGCGCCCGGTACTCGGCGTTCCCGGACACGGGGCCCCGAACACAAGCAACCTCCGGACAACACAATAAGCAAAGGTATGAAAATATAAACATGATTATATACATATACAAATGTCTCTCTTCGTACAAGACAGGCAAAATCGGAGCGCAAGCACGAGCGAGGCCCAGAGATGTCGTCGCACGGGGGAGTCACGTGTTCTTCGGACTGGACCCCGGGCGGCGTCAGAAGGGGACCTGGGCGCTACGGCGGTTCAAGGTGGATGGGCCCGGTACTCGGCGTTCCGAGGGCTGGCAACGCTCCTGACCCCTGGATTGTGCTCACGGAGCCACAGCACCCTTTTCAACTTCCAGATACGTAATCTTATTCGACCTTAAACATTGCTCAATTTGTATTCTTCCCCCGTTTGTATGGCCTGGTGTTTCGTTCTCCTCGGCCCCGGGGGCAAAGCGGAATCTGCCAGTACCCGGCGACCCCGTGCCCGGTCAAGGTCGGTTCCCGAGAGGCTCCCGGCGAGTCAAAACGTACGAGCTCAGCACTTTGGCCATACCTAACCCACGCGGGGCTCCTTTCATTGGTTCTCTCTTCCAGCAGCCCCTTTTTCCGCGGCCTCGCTGTGCTCCCCGGGTCGGCAGCGCTCAGGGGCATGGAGGGCCCCCGGGCCCCGAAGGCGGCCATGGGTGGTGTTGGAAGGAAATCAACATCTCCCTCAGACTTCTCATCAGACATCGGCTCCACCAGGTGCTCGCCTCAGTCGAGGAACCCTGCCTCCGTTGCAGCGGTCTCGGCCACGGCTTCCCGCGCCTCCTCACGAACCACCACGGCTTCCTCGACATTTTCACAACCAGATGGGACGCGATTACCCGGACAGCATCGCCCTGGCGAGTGCGAGCCGGGGAAGTCGTCCCGATTCATCCCATATTTCCAGCTCGGGTCTCCGGTTCCCGGGCACATATCCACCATATTACAACCGGGACCCCGCGTCCCCTCGTTTCTTCAAGACGTGGCCCTGTTCCTGCCTGGAATTGATCCCGGCCGAGCAACAGGGCCAGGGGCCACTGTCGGCGAAACGGGAATGGGGGTCCCACATTTTCTGGGGACGCGTGGATCTTCGGCCACGTCAGCTCCTCTAGGGCCACATTCTGCACCGGCGACGATGGGCTACAGCCTTCTTCCCGCCAAATACCTGGGGCCCGAGCACTGCCCGGGCCCGGGTGCGTCTTCTCCGAGCGCCTCGTGACGGGCGCCCACATCCACCTTGGGTCCCGAGGGCATTCTCCAGAAGGGGCCATCCTCTGCACCCGGTCCCGGGGCCCACAGGCTCCATGCCCGGGCCCCGGGTCTCGTCCCCGGTCCCCCGGTCCTGGGAAGCTCCGTTCCCGGGCCCCGGGTCTCGGTGCCCCGTGCGCGAGGAGGGCTCGGTGAGCTCTCCGCCCCGGGCACGAGGCCGGCTTGAGCGGATCAGCTGCCAACTACCCGCATTAATGGCGATGCGACGGGGCGTCTCCCGCCTGTCTCCCGGTCGGACATGCGTGCACCGTCATGATGACCTTCCGTGGGCCCCCTCCCAGTGCCGTCAGAGAACTTTCGGCTGTGAGGGCCTCGATTCTCCACACTTTGGCAGCGGAGGCACGCGCTGTCACATCTCCATACTCCAGCCGCCCACAGCAGCCCGACAAAGTGCCGACCAGACATGCAGCAGACCAACTCCAGCCGCCCGTAGCAGCAGAGCCAGGCGGCGACTAGACGTCCCTCTGGCACGGCGCGGTAGGCGGCCGTGTGCGTGCAACGAAGATAGACTGTAGCTAGCTCTCTCATGTATACCAGGCACTGTGGACTCCCCTTCTGGATAAAAGGAGGATCCATGCCAGCCTCTAGAGGAGGAGCTTGGGAGACAGCGAAGAGAACTCAGACAACTTAGCTTCTTCCACAACTTAGCTAGCCGGGGGTAGAGCTTCCTGAGCGCGCCAGTTCCTTCCGGAGCTTGCGCTAGCCCCTGCGCCCCTGGAGAACTCCTTGTAACCAGCATACCACATTCATCTCCACATAGCAAACCACACACAGGAGTAGGGTATTACGCCTCCGCGCGGCCCGAACCTGTCTACGCCTCCTGTCTCCATTGCGTGCCATCTCTCAGCTCGGGTCTCCACTTCCTGAGCGCATAGTCTAATCCTCATGTCTTCATTGTGTGCCTTCTCTCTTACGAACCGTCCATCATCCATCGGACGCCGCATTCGCCTGAGAACAACTCCCCTGGCCGAACCTCAAAGGGGGGTCTCCAGACTTCCCGCCGTAGGGGTTTCATCCTCCGACAATACGGTATAAAAATAAATTGTTCCTTTTGTAGATTCGTAGTTTCATTGGTCTTTAAAATTTGTTGTAACTTATTGGACATTGTAATTTTTTCAGACATAGTGGTTATAAAAAATTGATTACACGGTATTAGATCTTATGAGTATGTTGGTACTTAGTTTAACTCCATTTTTTCAGCAACAAATATGTCAAATAAGGTGATATTTTAGTTATTTCACGGCCAGGGGAATGTTAGGTACAGTTCATAGGGTGTAGATCTATCGGAGTTCAGTTCAACGGCTAAGGGCATTGATAGGTCGGCTGAGAGAAGTTTCGGGGTCAGTGTACAATTGGTTGATGCTAGGCTTCCGAGTCGGCCCCCAGATCAATGCAATAACTATGTATGTTGTAGTGAGTCGTGCAACTGAAGGTTTTTTTGGGAACTTATGCTGGTGGTTTGCACTGCCATTTGGAGATGGTACGTAGAGAATGCATTTCAACATGGTTGGACACTTGACATACTTGTGTTGGTGTACGAGAAGGATAACACCGTTCCAATGGCCGTGCAAGATGATGAGGGTCCAAGTGTGACGGGAGGTGACACCGGAGCAATGGAGGAAAACGAAGGAGAGCACGAAGAAGATAGGCAACCAACCGGAGTGACAAACAAGGAAGAGATAATCGGCACCATCGTTGCGGAAATGGATAGGGACGATGCTGATAACGAGCATGCAGAGGATGATGAATTATTGGATGAGGAGGATGAGAATGTAATGCCTGCAGAATGGACCAACGAGGACTTCTCCGGACTTGTTATCTCTGAGAGGCATCATGTACCATGAGAGTACAAGGAGAATGAGGTTATCCTGGGGGCTAAGTATGCATACATAGAGGATTTGAAGAAGACAGTGGAACAATGGGTGATGTCACTTTTTGAGGGAGTTCTGGATCGTGAAGGCAAGCAAGTCGATGTATCAAGTGAAGTGCGTGAAGGATGGGTGTCCATGGCCGGTGCATGCATTCAAGGGTAAATGGCAAGTGTTGATCGTGACCGAGCACTTACAAGGGGTCGAGAAATACCACAGAAACATAACATCTGCATTTGTTGCAACAGAGATGTACTCCCACATTGTGAATAACGTGGGGTACGAACCAAGGTCAATTATTAGGCACATTGAGAAGAAATTGAAGTACACAATTAGCTATGCGAAGGCATGGAGGGCGAAACAGAAGGTTGTGGAGATGGGATTTGGCACATTTGAAGCATCATACGATAATTTGCTTCGTATTCTAGCTTGCATTCTTTTGAAGAATCCGGAGATCTTCTATGACCTGAAAGCATTCTCATCAATTGACTATCGTAACCAGAGTGTGCTGGAATGGGCATTCTTCGCATTAGGTGCTTGCATTTAGGCATTTGTGCATTGTCGTCCCATCCTTTGCATTGACAGGACATTCTTGACTGGAAAGTACAGAGGCCAGATATTGACAGTAGGACAGTAGTTGGAGTTGATGGGAACAACCAAGTGTTACCTATGGCCTTTTCTTTCATTGAGAACGAGAACACTGATAGCTGGTACTGGTTCCTAGAGCGGGTTAAGTCTGTAGTTGTACGGATAAGACCAGATGTATGCCTAATAGATGACCGTTACGTCGGCTTGCTGCAGGCAATTGAGGAATCAAGGGATGGCTGTGTGGAGAAGGGCTATCCACCAAGGTGGTTAGATGTTTGAAGCAGATGGTGCATGTATCATGTGGGTGCTAATTTCTACAAGCAGTTCAAGAACAAGCACCTTATGGATCTTTTCAAGACTCTATGCGCCCAGAATCAAGAGAAGAAATTCAATGAGCTTTGAAGGATGTTGGATGAGCTGACGTCTAAACAAACAAACGAGCAGTCTAGGAGGCCAACACCTGTAGGGGATGAGGCTCCACAAGCTCTTGGACCTCTTCCAAGTGATGGACCTCGTATGAGAAGAAGGTCGGCATTGCCGATTAGGAAATTTTTGGAGTGGATTGAGAATGAGCCAAGGAGAAATGGGGTTTGACAAAAATGGTTCTTGATTTGGCGTAATGACCACAAATTTAGTAGAGATTTACAGCTGGATGATGTGTGGTGTTCGAGAGCTCCCATTTGTTGGCATTTATTGAATTTATCTTGCATGGCACATGCACATATTTTAGAGATCGGTACAAAGCAGCTGGCCCCTTCATGGCAGACAATGATCTTTTCTTTGGCACATTACTAACTAAGTACATGCTAGATAAAAGTAATAAGCCCTGAAGACATCGAGCTATACCTCAAGGTACACAAGAGCATAGTTTCAAAATATTGTATGTCAACAAGGGCATGCATGGAATCTACCTAAGAGAGTTGTGCAGGAGTGTGTCCCCAAGAAAGACGGGACTAGCAAGTGCTCGTGCCGAAACCCTACTCTACTACATAAGCCAAGTTCTTATGTTATTGCTGCGAGCACTAAGTGTGGAATAGAAACACGTCATTTTGTCTCACCTTATTTTAGGAAAGAAGTAATCCTCAATACTTGGAGTGGCGGGATATATGGCTTTGGTATTGTGAGGATATTTACTACCAAGCATCCTCATGTTATTTACATTCCTGACGCAACAAAATTGAGAGACAAAGCAGGTCGCTGCAAGACAAGACGCATTCGTAATGACATGATGAGTCCAAAGCAGGTGGAAGGAGTAAACGTTGTTCAAAGTGCGATCAGAAAGGCCATATTTATAAGAGATGTCCTAAAGATACAACGGGCCCGAGTACGGCAAAAGCTGGTCCATTGGGTTCAGGCACCGATGGATGTCATTCCCCGGGTGAAGGCACCACTTCAAGGCGACCCCGTCCTAGGCGTTCTCGTGCATCTGGTGGTGGTGTGGTGTATTGTTAGTTTGTGGAGGCCATGGGCCCCAGGTACCTCATGGGAAGCATTAAGGTCACTTGGAGAGAGGATGTGCCTAACCTTGTAATTAGGGGTACAATAGGACTTGGCATACATTACCTTATACGATTAGGAAAGTATATAGTCTTAATTGGGCACGTTGTATTCCTAGAAGGAAATCCCTTGGTCAGAGTCCGATTGGAATTCCTATCTTGTAACCCTATCTCCTCGGTATATAAGGGGAGGCAGGGTGCCCCCTCGGGGGGATATCAGAATTTCACTAGAGAAATCTCAAAGGCAATTCACAACAGCTAGAAGTAGGGTATTACCGCACCTTGAGGGCCTAAACCAGGATAAATTGTCTCGTGTTCCTTTGCAATCCATCAAGTTTAGGTCTCACGAGTAACCCCATATTCTTATTGCCGGTGTAAAACATTGATAGTTGGCGCGCCAGGTAGGGGCTTCGGCGAGATCATCTTCAACAAGCCTGATGGATCCAATCACCGGAGTCGACGGCATCAACTTCTTCCCAGGGCAAATAATCAGCTTCGGGAGCCTCGACTTCGTCGCCGACGAATTTGGCAACCTTACCCTGTCCGACTCGGATCCGATCCGATCGGCCAGGGACCAAGCCGACTCCACGCCGGTCGGCCTACGCAATGCTGCAGTGATCTTCGGCGACATGCTGCGGCGATCTCCAACATGCCCGAGTCTAGGGTCAACTCTTTCTTTCGGTGTTCGACTCGGACTCGGTCTTGAGCCGGCCAAGATTGGGCTAAGAGAGAAGAAGATCGTCAATCTCCCGTTCGGACTCGGCAACGCCGCGTATAACTTCTATCAGCATCTGACGCGGCAAACCCGATCCCCTGGAATTCAACTCGGACACCCCCCTCAATTATTTCGACTCCGACTCTCTGTCGGACAGCACTTCGGCGAGCTTTTCTCCACCACGTGAAGTCTTTATGACATCCAAGGGCTCAACTCCTGCTCAGGAGGCACGCCGACTACGTGATTTGCAAGAAGAAGAAGCCTGTCGACTATGTGAACAACAGGAGGAAGACGCAAGACGCCTGCAGGCCGAGCGCGATGTTCGCAACGACAATCTACGCAAGGCTAGGCGCACTGCTCAACGGGAGATCCTCCAAACCCGAATCGGCGACCATGACATCTTTGTAACCCCTCAACAGAACGTTGTGGCTGCTGCAACCTTACTGGATACACTGCAGTTTGGGCCTGTTCACTAAGCCACCCGGACGATGGCAAGGATTAAAGCATGGATCACCATTGCTGCATGCCAGCAACGTCAATAGTCGGGTGACACTCTCATACCGTCCAACAGGATGGCTTCTCCAACAGCGATCTCATCTGCCTCAATATGACGCCGAGCGGCTAGCTCCAGTCAATTGCACACAGAGTCACGCCACACATCACTCGGCAACCACAATAACGACCAGCGGCGCCGACATCAAGATGACCTTCAGGATAACCAGGATGCCCGAGGCCGACTACGACTTGATCTTCAACAAGACATCAATGCACGACGCTGCGAACGCGAGGAACATGAGGGTCGCCGACTAGAAGACGAGAACGAGTGCTTCGGCCTCCACCATGAGCGATTTTACCGCCATAGTCGGAGTCGGAGCCCTCACACATATGGAGGTGTACCGGCCTTCACCCACGAGCTGCAACAAGTCGACTAGCCGTCAGTCTTAAAGCTGACCGAAATGGAAAAATACGATGGAAAGACCAACCCCGAGTCCTGGCTCATAGTTTACACTCTGCCAATCCGAGTAGCTGGAGGAGATCATAAGGCCATGGCTAACTACCTCCCAATCGCTCTAGCCGACTCGGCTAGGACATGGCTAACAGGACTTCCTTAGAGATCAATTGGCTCCTGGGGAGAACTCCGGGAACGCTTCATCGCCAATTTCCAAGGGACGTACGAGAGGCCATCTTCCGAGTACAACCTGTATCAGTGCCATCAAAGGAAGAACGAGTCTCTTCGTGATTTCATCAAAAGGTTTTTAGAGAAGAGGAATTCAATCCCGAAGATTAAGGACGAGGTCTTCATTGCTGCCTTCCGAAAGGGAGTTAGAGACACCCCGTTCATTGCCAAGTTTACTTGGAAGCCTCCAACTTTTGTCGAGGCCCTATTTGACATGGCCAACAAATACGCCGACTCAGCCGACGTAGTTCCCGAGGCCCTAGACGACAAGAGGAAGCCCCGATAGAAGGACAAAAAAGACAATGATGAGCCAATACATAACAAGTCCGGCAACCGCAAGCATGAGTCGGACAACGTGGTGACTGCTGTGGAGTGTACTCGGCCGCGACCCCCGAGGATAGATGAGTACCAAAAAGTGATAAACGGGCAGTGCTCTTTCCACCCAAAGGGCAAGGACGCGGCTAAGGACTGCTTCATGCTCAAGAAGTTTGCTTCCGAGCAGACCTCAACATCTGGCAGCAACAAAGACAAGGACAAACCAGATCCGGGTGTAGCCGGTGACTACCAAGATCCCCAGGCTGAGCTCAACCATATCTTTGGAGGGCCGACTGCATATGAGTCCAAGAGGAAGCAAAAGCTCAAAGCACACAAAGTTAACTCGGTCTCTGCAGACGGCCTTCAGTACTTGCGTTGGTCAGAAACACCAATCACGTTTGACCGTGCGGATTACCCTGATCGGGTCACTCATCTAGGACGCTATCCACTCGTCCTGGACCTGGTCATCAGAAGCATTAAATTGAAGAAGGTTCTCATCAATGGAGGAAGCGCTCTCAATATTTAGTTCACCAAAATGCTCGACAAGATGAAGATCCCTTGCTCTGAGCTACGGCCGAGTACAGCGCCCTTCCACAGGGTAATCCCCGGCCTATCTTCCACTCTACTCAGATAGATAACTCTGCCAGTTACATTCGACAAGCAGGAGAACTTCCATACAGAGAACATTTGCTTTGAGGTTGCTGACTTCGAGACCGCGTTTCACGCCATACTCAGACGGCCAGCACTAGCCAAATTCATGGCAGTATCGCATTATACATACATGATGCTCAAGATGCCAGGACCAGCTGGAGTTCTTTCCCTTCACAGTGATGTCAAGCAGGCCTTCACCTACGACAAGGAGAGTTGTGAGCTGGCCCAATCTCAAGAAGCGGTAGTCGGGCACAACAACATCCGACTAGCCGCCACAACAAGCAAGGACGATCAAGTTCCGGCCAAAAAGCAGCCAAGTCGGGAATCTCAATAGACTCTAAAATAAAAAAGATCCCCCCTAGACCCTTCCGATCCCTCCAAAACTCCACTTGTCGGGATCGGACTCGACCCCAAACGAGCTCGTCACCTTCCTCCAGGCGAACAGGGACATATTTTCTTGGAAACCTTCCGACATGCCTGGTGTATCAAGGGATGTGATCGAGCATTCCCTCAATGTCAAGCCGGACGCCAAACCAGTCAAACAACGACTATGCCGCTTCGCACAAGACTGCAAAGATGCTATTCGGGAGGAGATAGCCAAGCTCCTTGCAGCCGGGTTCATCAAAGAAGTCTATCACATGGATTGGCTGGCAAACCTAGTCTTGGTCCGAAAAAAGAACTATAAATGGCACATGTGCATCGACTACACCGACTTAAACAAGGCGTGCTCCAAAGATCCATTTGGTCTACCCAGAATAGATCAGGTGGTCGATTCAACTGCGGAGTGTGAGCTACTCAGTTTTCTCTACTGTTACTCGGGATATCACCAGATTAGCCTGAAGGAGGAAGACTGCCTAAAGACTTCTTTTATCATGCCATTTGAAGCATATTGCTATGTCACTATGTCGTTTGGGTTGAAAAACGCTGGAGCAACGTATCAACGAGCAATCCAATGGTGTTGTTTACACACTTAACTCGGGCGCAATGTGGAGGCGTATGTCGATGACGTGGTGATCAAGACAAAATCCAAGGAAGACCTCACTGCCAACTTGGAGGAAACTTTCCAAAGCTTTCGGAGATTCAAGATAAAGTTGAATTCGGAAAAGTGTGCCTTCGAAGTACTGTCCGGAAAGCTACTCGGCTTCATCGTATCACATCGAGGCATCGAGGTCAATCCAGAGAAAATCAATGCTATCATGAACATGACACCCCCAACTAGCCAGAAGTTGATAGGCTGCATCGCGGCACTCAGCCGATTCATCTCCCAACTTGGTGAATGGGGCATGCCATTTTTCAAATTACTGAAGAAATGAGACAATTTTCAATGGACACCCGAAGCCCAGCAAACCTTCAAAGACTTCAAAATTTTTTTCACATCATCACCAATGTTGGCATCACCCAAGCCCCAGGGACTACTAATGTTGTATCTGGTGGCAACTACTCAGGTAGTCAGCACAGTGCTGGAAGTCGAGCGAGCAGAGCCAGGGCATACACGAAAAATACAAAGGCCAGTCTACTTCGTCAGCAAGGTCCTGGCCGACTCCAAGATGAGATATCCTCAAGTCTAGAAGCTGTTGTACGGCTTACTTATCACTGTTCGGAAGTTGGTGCACTATTTTTAGTTGCATCAAGTAACTGTTGTCACATCGTAACCACTCGAGGCCGACCTACACAACTGCGAAGCCACTGGCAGAATCGCCAAATGGGTGCTCGAGTTGATGGCGTTTGACATCATCTTTCAACCTCGGACAGCAATCAAGTCTCAAGTTCTAGCCAACTTTGGGGCCGAGTGGATAGAAGCCCAGACGGCTACAAACACGGACAAGCTAGAGTACTGGACGATGTACTTCGACGGTTCTCTACAGATCGCCGGTGCAGGGGCTAGCGTCGTGCTGACGTCACCTACTAGCGAAAAATTGAAGTACATTCTCCAGATTCACTTTCCGACTTCCCACAATGTTGCCGAGTACAGGCACTCATCCACGGGCTCTGCATTGCCATATCACTCGGCATCCACCGACTGGTCGTACGCGGGGATTCTCATCTCGGCATCAGCTGTGACTCAACTATGATGGTCTCAGGGGCTGCTGTGGAAGCCACAGGCCCTGGGTACCTCATGAGAAGCATTAAGACCACTCGGACAGAGGATGGGCCTAACCTTGTAATTAGGGGTACAATAGGACTTGGCATATATTACCTTGTACGATAAGGAAAGGATATAGTCCTAATCGGGCACGTTGTATTCTTAGAAGGAAATCCCTTGGTCGGAGTCCGACTATGATTTCTACCTTGTAACCCTATCTCCTCGGTATATAAGGGGAGGCAGCGTTGTTGACGCCGAAAACCGCCGGGAACGGGTTGACGACCTGGTTCGGCGTCTGAAGACACGCGAAGGCCTGGGAGATCTGCTTAGCTCCAGTGCAGGTCCTAAATCTTCGAGGTTCATAGGCGTGCCAGTCAATTTGACCCCGCAATTGACAAGGAGATAGAAAATATTAGCTCAGTGATCCAATCGGCCGATAAGAATCCTACCAGCCGATTGCTGAAGGAATGCTTGAGCATTGGCCGTAAACCTAAGGTATTGCCCGCGCCCTTGCCCGGGCCCTCGCCTGTGCCTGCGCCCGGGTCCTTGTCCGTGCTCGCGCCCGGGTCCTCGCTCGTGCCCGCGCCCGGGTCCTTGCCTGCTGTCTGTGCCCGGGTCCTCGCCTGTCCTCGCGCCCGGGTCCTCACGCGTGCCCGACTACCAATAGCAGTTGCACATCGGCTAAGAAGCTGATGATAGAATCGATGATAATATAAGCAAATAATAAGCCAGCCGACTACCAATATAACATGTGCATCGGCTGGAAAGCCGATGATAGTGTAGATAGGCAGAATAATAATCAATAGACAATACAGTCGGCTTTAAAAGATAACTTATCGGCTAAGCACTCCGATAATACATCGCATAAAAACCTATCGACTCAACAAGGATAAATCTATCGCTATCAATCTAGTAGGTCGGACCCAACCGATGCAGCACAGATTAATAACGATAAAAGAACCTCGATGAGCCGATAGATCTAATGCAATCGTGATGTATATGATAACTTATCGGCTATACATTCCGATAAGACGCTTGCATAAAATCGATCAACCTAGCAGGAATAACTTATCGGTGGCAGTTTAGTAGGTCGGACCTAACCGATGTAGCACAAACTGTCGATAAGTTACACCCAGTAAGCCGATAAAAACTACGCACGC
This sequence comes from Oryza meyeriana var. granulata, assembly GCA_003991445.1. Classification (NCBI taxonomy): domain Eukaryota; kingdom Viridiplantae; phylum Streptophyta; class Magnoliopsida; order Poales; family Poaceae; genus Oryza; species Oryza meyeriana. Next base: position 77,661 of record RYFJ01003732.1, on the reverse strand, counting down.
GTGATGTGGTATATCGACTCGGCCTAAGAGATCAAACTTAACTGATGCAGCCGTAGACAAAGTAGATACACAGGGGTAAGGGGTGACGAGTCTTACCCTCTCGCAAGAGTTCGGACCTAACCGATGCAGCCCAGCTCGAGAAGCAAGAACCCGTCGAAAAGGGTGGCGATGCGTCGAAGTTGTATTGATCGATTAGATAATTTACAGGGTACCCGGGCATACGTATTTATACCCCGAGTTGATACAGTCCTGATCGGGCACGAAATAGGAGTTTCCTATCTATAAAAGGAAAATTAACAAGCCCTGATTGAATATGAGATCAGGTTTCCTAAAATTTATTAAAACTACCTAATTAGTAGATAAGGTAATTAACTGCCATGCCGTGGTCTTCACGATTCCTTCCTGTACTCGGCTTCTTCTAGATTAGCTTCCACCAGCTGACACAATCACTTTCCTTAACCGAGTCCGATATGAATCGTACCAAATTTTGGCGTTAACAAGGGTACCCCCTCGGGGGATATCAGAATCTCACTAGAGAAATCTCAAAGGCAATACATAACAGCTGGAAGTAGGGTATTACCTCACCTTGAGGGCCTAAACTAGGATAAATCGTCTCGTGTTTCTTTGCAATCCATCAAGTTTAGGTCTCACGAGTAGCCCCATATTCGTATTACCTGTGTAAAACATCAACATAGTTCATGTATTATTGTAATAGAGCATCTGTAACTTAAGTTGTCATACTATGTTGCGTCCTAGACCTTTGCTTCTTCGTTGTATGAACGATATGTACCTTATTGTCATCTTCTATTATCACGTAATAATGCTATGAACCTTTACCATAAATTTTAATGCTGTTGGTCAATTAACTTTGTGAACTAACTCTTGCTGCTTTTATATTCGAAAATGTGCTAACTTTTTGTTTGCATGCAGGTATGGCGTACCAGACACCAGAGCTGCTAGACCGGGGGACTCGATCGGTCCCATCGGTCTTACCTGTCAGCGGTCAAGGGTGCCAAGCTGGGCACTTTCCGTCCATGCCCTTCGCGTGACCTCTTGCGTATAGACCCTTGGTTCTGTGAGAGGTAATAGCACTACCACCATTTTTTGGCCACACTTGTCCATATTTATCTTTTGCAATATTGACTGCAGTGCCATGTTTTGCAGGCTGCGTGAGACTGGCCTTCTTCCGTTGTGCAGACTAGTTGAGGTCGCACCGGATGAGAGGGACCTAGCGAAGCGGTGGGACACAGACCAGTCTCTTCTAGCAACACTGGTGGATCACTGGAGGCCGGAGATGCACATATTCCACCTTTCCTGTGGCGAGATGGCTCCTACCCTTCAGGATGTCTCCTACCTTTTGGGCCTTCCCCTCGCAGGGGACACTATGGGTCCTGTTGACGAGGCACATGGATGGGCAGAGTACATCACCCTACGGTTTTCTCACGTGCAGTGCCTGCCTAGACTTGGAGCATCGAGTTCACTCCCTCCTTACACTACGAGCGGCCCCTCGAAGGCGTAGCTACTATAGTTCACTGTAAGTCGCGCATTTGTTAGATTAGTATTCACCCGAACTCTAAAGCATGAGTGGAACTAACAATCTTCTTTATGTGCAGGCTGATCAGCTCCACTCCCTCCTTACATATCTGATTATTTACTCGGTTTCTGTAAATAGCATCTGCACTGTGATTTTAACACAGCCAGTGGTCGGCCCAATATAGCATGCCATTTAGAAACTCATATCTTGTGGTCCAGTATTGAATTTGTTAGCCCAAGCCCACTTATCAGCATAGGCTCTATAAAAATGGGGGAAGAGAGAAAAGATTCCCTCATCTTCTCCAATCTGCCAATCATTTCGTCTTCCAGCTTCCGCGCCCAACTTTCACGCTCTGCCTCGCTAGGGTTCGCTGTAGCCTGTGTCCCTGCTCGAGACTCGCCTAATCCCGCTGCACCACATCCCTTCCAAGCCTCCACAAGCCTTTCCCCCAAATCTTCTCACTCCCAGCAATGCCGAAAGCCCCGTTTAAGATCCTAGAGATGTCCGCTAGAGCTTGGCCGATTTTGGACTGCAGTTCATTGAAGTTGAAGTACTTGGAGAAACAACTGAGACTACAGCATCAAGATGTCATCCTTTGGCGCACCGCTGAAGGGGAATCCATGCTGGTGCCCCAATATGGTGAGACCGTTGTCTTCACCTCTTTCTTTGATCGCAGTCTCGCCCTCCCTTCTTCGGATTTTCTTTGCCAACTTCTTTCCTTTTATCAAATAGAGTTGGTGAACTTGAATCCCAACTCTATCCTGCAAATCTCCATTTTCACCACCTTGTGTGAGGCTTTTCTGGGGGTTAAGCCCCATTTCAATCTTTTCCGATACTTGTTTCACATCAAGCCCCAGCCATCCAAAAATAAAGTCTAGGTTATTGGGGGAGCCGATCTCCAACATAGGAATGAAATGAAGAAAATCTATCTCCACGTTCCTTTGAAAACTTCCCTCAAGGGCTGGCACAGAGAATGGTTCTACTGTTCCAATCTCGAACCTTCTCTGCCCCCTTTCACTGGTTCTCCACCAACAGTTCTACCCAGCTGGTTTTCAGTGCCAAGCTATGAAGAAATGGGCCAAGTATACCAGCTGATGGAGAAAATCGATTTGCTGAAAAGCTCGAGGCTGTCCGGTCCTTGGATGGTGAGGTGTTTCTTGAACTGCCACACCAGGCCTTTGAAGGCTAGGAGCCACTTTGGTTGGGACTACCAGGGCAAAAATAATCCCAGCCACGAATACCCTAACTTAGCTAATAAGAACAAGGTCACTGATACCTTGCTCGGCTTTTTTGTCAATGGGGTAGTGGAGACTAAGGACACAGAACGCGCCCTCACGCCTTATAGCCAGAACAGGCCTCGGCCATAGGTAATCTTGAAAAACTGATGTTGAATTGTTATTCCTCTGTGATGAATGTCTGTGGATATCCATCTTGAATTGTTCTGCAATGCATGATGTATGTCGTCCAAACACTTGCAGGACTATGTGGAGTTTTATGACGACTCCCAAACCCAGCCGGCCACCAAGTCGAAGAAACGGCCAGCTAGTCCTTCTACTACCCATCCCAGCTCCAAGAGGGCTAGGAAGAAACTATTTGAAGACCCGGGCAAGAAGAAGATGAGCACGCCAAGTGCAGCGCCAGGGAGCCTGAAAATCAAGGACCCTGCCTGTTCAGCTCCCAGGCCGCCAAGCCCAAGACTAGTGTCTCCAAGCCCGAGGCTAGCAATATCGAGTCCAAGGCCAGCACTGCCGAGCTCAAGATCAGCAACATCGAGCCCAAGGCCAGCTCTGCCAAGCTTAAGATTAGCAACATCGAGCCCAAGGGTAGCACCGCCGAGTACCTCGACACTCCAGTCGGCTACGCCAGAAACAGAGCCGACTAGAGCCAAATTATCATCGCCGACTGCCACGTCGACTGGCCTGACAGCCGGCAGCTCTCCGCCGCTGACTAGGCCATCAAGCTCCTCGTCAACAGCTTCTGGAGCTCCCTCGTGGAAGTTCAAGACTTCCAACAGGTAAGCAATATTCAATTTTCTAAGAATCTTGAATGATGTGGTAGTGTCTTAACATTTGACATATTGTGCAGGAAGCGAGTTGCATAGGTCCCAAGGGGACTACGCCAGCTGCTCCTGCAACCAAGCCCATCCCAGCCGAGCCAGCACCAACAATTTCATCTGCTGAGCTAGAGGCTGCCCTAGCTGCAGGAGCTGAAGCAGTCCTGACAGCAGGAATACTAGTGCTGGCCAACCAGGGAGAGAGTGCTGAAGTTGCTGCTCCAGCCCCTGAGCAGATCACAGAAGTCGCTGCAGCTGCCAAGTTCAGAGCTAGGACCCCATCACCATCAATATCGTCATCGTCTGCTGATGAAGGAGACCTCCCTCGGCTCGAAGCCCCTCCGCGCAACTTCCCGAGAACCTTTCAATGGGTCTCCCCTAAGGGAGTTGTAGAGAGCTACAAGCACGACGAGCAAGCAGCATTGAGGGAACACGAAAATCTTCTACGTGCTGCAATCACTGTGTCCAGGGGAGTCCAAGTATGTAGCGAATCTTGCCATGTTGAGTTCTGGGTAGTTTCCATTGATCTGGCACTCTGTCATTTGACTCTGTTTTCCTCTGTTTTGTTCTGAGTAGAAGATCGTCGATCACTTGGAGAAGATAAATAAGGTCCTGACCGAGCTCGCCCCCCATCTTCAACGACTAGGCCAGCTCTAGGTAGCCAAGGACGACCAGGAGCGGACCAGCCAAGAGAGGGAAACATGGCTGAGGGGATCAGTTGATAAGCTCAGGGACGAAAACTAGGCCTTAGCCGAAAAGATCAGAAGTAAGTCTTCTGTGTCGTTCTCCCGAGTGAATCCTGAGTAGATTTCTTTAGCATTGTTGATTCCCGACTGATTTGTTGAGTTTTGCCTGCAATCTTGAGATCTTGACTGTTTTGATTTGCAGCCCTCGAAGCCGAACTGAAAGCCTAGGCAAAGGAGAGGGAAAATCAAGATAACAAGCTAAAGGAGGTAGAAAAGGCCAAAGCCAAGGTGGAGGTCGACTATGCTAGTAAGTCTTTTGCTTGACAATGATCTTGGCTCGACTGCTTGTTGCTTCGACTGCATGTCTCGGTTAACAAATATTCTTGTTGATACATCTGAACAGCTTCAATAGCCAACGCCCAGGTTCAATTTAGCACCTTTGCGGAGGAGATCAAGATTGTCAAGGAGTCACGGGGAATCCTCATCGGATTTGTGAAAGGGCTCCTGGACATCATGGAACCTCTCCATCCTGGGACCAGCTCCACTACCATCACCCAGGTGCAGGCACGCCTAAGCGAAGCCCCGAGTATCTTGAAAAATTACTTATATGAGCGTGTAGCTGTTGGCGTCGCCCAAACTCTTGCCATGACCAAGTCAATATACCCTAGGGTAGACGTTGAGGCCATTGGTGAGGGTTTTGCCGAGGGGACATCTCCCGAAGAGGCATTAGAGCTGATTAGCCAATTGAGGCCGACTACGGAGGCAATAGCCAAGGACCTGGGTATGTAAAAATAGAACAATTAAGAAGTCGGTGATTATTGATAAGCATGTATAACTTTTGTAAAGGCACTTGTAAATATCTATAAAATACTGCCAAGTACTTGCTTATTCTGAGTCATTATTAGCTTTACTCGATTATGTAGTCTGCGCCGAGTATATCGATAGGAACTTAACAAAAGACATTCACTTTTAAAAGCTATACTCGGGCAAACGTAGCATAATCGTTGTAGAACTTCTTGACTTAGAGAACACAAGATCGCATTTTATTAACAAGGCACATAATACATGCAGCCCCCGACTCACTACTTGGTTGGGACAAGCGACGTAGTGAGTCAGAGAAAAAAAACTATATACATATGTATAAAAGAAATACAAGACTCAGGTATAGAAAGGACGTAGCTGTTCTATATTCCCTGAGTTGCTAATTAGGGCACCGTCTTCAGTCTTTACTCGGTAAGCACCCTGATGTGTCACCTCAGTGATAATGAACGGCCCCTCCCACAAAGGGGATAGTTTATGCCTGTCTTTGGTGGTTTGTATTTTTCTCAAGACGAGATCTCCCACCAAAAACGGCACGGCTACGAACATTTCGACTATGATAACGACGTAGGCCTTGAAGATACCTTGCCGATTGGATAACCGTGATGTCCCTTGCTTCCTCCAACTTATCGAGTTTGACCAATCGGTCTTTGTGTGATTTGTCTTTTGAGTAGGCCCGAACTCGTGGAGAGCCAAACTCTAACTTGGTTGGTAAGATATCCTCAGCACCGTAGACTAGGAAGAAAAGGGATTGCCCTGTTACCCGACTAACCGTGGTTCTTAAAGACCAGAGAACGGATGGGAGTTCTTGTACCCACCGCCCTGCATAAGGTTGTAGTCGGTCGAATATCCTAGCCTTGATACCTTGTAAGACCATGCCATTAGCACGCTCGACCTGCCCATTACTCCTTGGGTGTACCACAGAAACATAACAGATCTTGATGTCGAAGTCTTCACAGAAATCTTGAAACACGCCGCCAGTGAACTGAGTACCATTGTCCATTATGATGCGGTTAGGAACTCCAAATTGGTATAAAATACTCATGATGAAGTTCATTGCTCGTGTCGTTGTTATGGTAGCAACGGGTTTTGCCTCAATCCACTTTGTAAATTTATCCACTGCGACGAACAAGTGTGTGAACGCTCCTGATGCTTTCTTGAACGGCCCGACTATGTCAAGCCCCCAAACTGTAAAGGGCCAAGAGAATGGAATTGTTTGAAGTTCTTGAGCTGGAAGATGTGCTTGTCTTGCATAGAATTGGCATCCCTTGCATGTACGAACTATGTCTTTAGCATCTGTTACTACAGTTGGCCAGAAGAATTCCTGCTTATAAGCCTTTCCGACTAACATCCTAGATACAGCATGGTTGCCACAAATACCTGTGTGGATCGACTGCAGAATTTGCTTGCCCTCCTTGGCTGTGACGCAGCGCATGAGGACTCCGGATGCGCTTTGACAGTACAGGTCTTCTCCGACTACAAGAAAATATTTGCTTTGATGTTTGATCCGTTCGGCTTCACTGTGATCTTCTGGGAGTTCGTCATCCAAAAGGAATTTGAGAACTGGAGTCCGCCAATCTTGAGAGATGATTCGCACTTCATTTGTTGCCGGGGTAGGTTCAGCCCCCGACTGTTCAAGCACTGGTTTCTTCTTGATTGATGGCTCCAATAGTTGCTCGACAAAAATCCTAGTTGGGACCACTTCTCGTTTGGATCCCATGTTGGCCAATTCATCTACAGCTTCGTTGTATTGTCGCAATACATGAGTTATCTCCAGCCCATCGAACTTGTTTTCCAACTTTCAGACCTCCTGGCAATACGCCGCCATATTATTGTCGAGACATGTCTAGTCTTTCATGACTTGGTTGACCATGAGTTGAGAGTCCATGCATATGACCAGTCGGTGAATGTTGAGTGATATGGCAATGCGGAGCCCTTGGATAAGTGCCTCGTACTCGGTGACATTGTCCGTGTTTGTAGTCGTCTGGACTTCTGTCCACTTGGCCACGAAGTCAGCTGGAGCTTGAGATTTGATTGCTGTCCATGGCTGAAAGATGATATCAAACACCATCAACTCGAGCACCTATTTAGCGATTCTGCAAGCGGCCTCACAATTATGTAAGACGTCCTCGAGTGGATACGATGTGACAACGGTTACTTGATGCGACTGAAAATAGTGCACCAACTTTCGGACAGTGATGAGTAGGCCATATAACAGTTTCTGGATTTAAGGATATCTCATCTTGGAGTCGGCTAGGACCTCGTTGACAAAGTAGACTGTCCTTTCTATTTTTTGTATATGACCTGGCACTGCTCGCTCAACTACTAGCACCGTGCAGACTACCTGAGTGGTTGCCGCCAGATATAACATTAGCGGTTCCTAGGGCATGAGTGATGCCAACACTAGTGGTGATGTGAGAAGTTTTTTTAAGTCTTCAAAGGCTTGCTGGGCTTTGGGTGTCCATTGGAAATTGTCCACTTTCTTCAATAGTTTGAAAAAGGGCATGCCCCATTCACCAAGTCGGGAGATGAATCGGCTGAGCGCCGCCATGCAACCTGTCAGCTTTTGGACGTCCTTTTGGCTAGTTGGGGGTGCCATGTTTAGGATTGGCCTCGATGCCTCAATGCAATATGATGAAGCCGAGTAGCTTTCCAAACGGTACACCAAAGGCACACTTTTCCGGATTCAACTTCATCTTGAATCTCCAAAGCTATAAAAGGTTTCTTCCAAGTCGGCGATGAGGTCTTCCTTGGATTTTGACTTGATCACCACGTCGTCGACATACGCCTCCACATTGCGTCCGAGTTGAGTGTGTAAAAACCACTGAATTGCTCGTTGATACATTGCTCCAACGTTTTTCATCCCAAATGGCATAGTGACATTGCAGTATGTTCCAAACGGCGCAATGAAACAAGTCTTCAGGCAGTCCTCCTCCTTCAAGCTGATTTGGTGATATCCCGAGTAACAGTCGAGAAAGCTGAGGAGTTTGCACTCCACAGTTGAATCCACCACCTGATCTATTCTGGGTAGACCAAATGGGTCTTTGGGGGCACGCCTTGTTTAAATCGGTGTAGTCGACACATATGTGCCATTTACCGTTCTTCTTCCAGACCAAGACTGGTTTTGCCAGCCAATCTGGGTGGTAGACCTCTTTGATGAACCCAGCTGCAAGGAGCTTGGTTATCTTCTCCCAAATAGCATCTTTGCGGTCCTGTGTGAAGCACCGCAGTCATTGTTTGACTGGCTTGGTGTCTGGTTTGACGTTGAGGGAATGCTCGATCACCTCCCTTGGTACGCTAGGCATGTCGAAGGTTTCCATGCAAAGATATCCTTGTTCGCTTGGAGAAAGGTGACGGGCTCGTCTTCCTATTTGGGGTCGAGTTCGGTCCCAACAAGAGTAGTTTTGGAGGGTTCGGAAGGGTCCAGGAGAATCCTTTTTGTTTCCGAGTCCACTGAAATTCTCGACTTGGCTGTTTTTTAGCCGGAACTTGATCGTCCTTGCTTGCTGTTGTAGTGGCTAGTCGGATGTCGTTGCGCCCGACTGCCGCTTCTTAAGATTGGGCCAGCTCACAGCTCTCCTTGTCGCAGGTGAAGACTTGCTTGACATCGCTGTGAAGAGAAAGAACTCCGGCTAGTCCTAGCATCTTGAGCATCATGTAGGTATAATGCGGCACTGCCATGAATTTGGCTAGTGCTGGCCGTCCGAGAATCGCGTGATACGCAATCTCGAAGTCGGCAACCTCGAAGCAGATATTCTCTGTGCAGAAATTATCCCACGTGCCAAAAGTAACTAGCAGAGTTATCTGTCTGAGTGGAGTGGAAGACAGGCCAGGGATTACCCCGTGGAAGGGCACTGTACTCGGTCGTAGCTCGGAACGAGGAATCTTCATCTTGTCGAGCGTCTTGTCAAACAAAATATTGAGAGCGCTTCCTCCATCGATGAGAACCTTCTTCAGCTTGATGCTCCTGATGACTGGGTCCAGGATGAGTGGATAGCATCCTGGATAAGTAACCCGATTAGGGTGATCCACGCAAATGTGATAGGCGTTTCTGACTAACGCAGGTACTGGGGGGCGTCTACAGAGACTGAGTTGACTTGGCATGTTATGAGCTTCTACTTCCTCTTGGACTTGTATGCAAACGGCCCTCCAAAAATGTGGTTGAGCTTAGCCTGGGGATATTGGTACTCACCGGCTGTGCCCGAATCTGGCTTGTCTTTGTCTTTGTTGCTGCCAGATGTTGAAGCCTGCTTGGACGTGAACTTCTTGAGCATGAAGCAGTCCTTAGCCGCGTGCTTCCCCTTTGGGTGAAGGGGGCATGGCCCGTTCATTACTTTTTGGTACTCGTCTGTCCTTGGGGGTCGCGGCTGAGTATGCTCCACAGCGGCCACCACGTTGTCCGACTTCCGCTTGCGGTTGCCGGACTTGTTCTGTGCTGTCTCGTCGTTGTCTTTCTTGTCCTTCTGCTAGGGCTCCTTCTTGTCATCCATGGCCTCAGCAACTGTGCCTGCCGAATCGGCGTATTTGTTCGCCATGTCAAAAAGGGCCTTGACAGAAGAGGGAGGTTTTCGAGTAAACTTGGTAATGAACAGGGTATCTCTGACTCCCTTACGGAAGGCGGCGATGATGACCTCATCCTTGATCATTGGGATTGAATTCCTTTTCTCAGAAAACCTCTTGATAAAATCACGAAGAGACTCGTTTTTTCCATTGGTGCAACTGATACAGATCGTACTCGAAAGATGGCCTCTCGTAAGTTCCCTAGAAGTTGGCGATGAAGCGTTCCTGGAGTTCTCCCCAGGAGCCGATTGATTGCTTGGGAAGTCCCGTTAGCCATGTCCTCACCGAGTTGGCTAGAGTGACTAGGAGGTAGTTAGTAATGGATTTGTGATCTCCTCTAGCTGCCCGGATCGCTAGAGTGTAAATTGTCAGCCAGGACTCGGGGTTGGTCTTCCCATCGTATTTTTCAATTCCAGTCAGCTTGAAGCTTGACGGCCAGTCGACTTGTTGCAGCTCCTGGGGGATGGCTGGTACTCCTTCGTCTACATGAGGACTCTGACTCCGACTATGGCGGTGAAACCGCTCGTGGTGGAGGCCGAAGCGCTCATTCTCATCTTCCAGTCGGCGATGCTCGTCTTCCTCGTGTTCACGGCGCCGTGTGTTGATGTCTTGCCGAAGATCACGTTGTAGTCAACCTCTGAGATCCTGGTTGTCCCGACGGTCGTTTTGATGTTGGCGCCGCCGGTTGTTATTGTGGTTGCCGAGTAACGTGTGGCGTGACTATGTGTGCGGTTGACTGGAGCCAGCCGCTCGGTGTCGTGTCAAAGCAGATGAGACCGCCATTGGGGAAGCTGACCTGTTGGTCGGTACGAGAATTTTGCCTAACTGTTGATGCTACTAACATGCATCAGCGGTGATCATGGCTTTTATCCTTGCTATTGTCAGGGTGGCCTGGTGATCAGGCCCAAATTGCAGTGTATCTTGCAGAGTTGCAGTGGCCACAACGTTCTCTTGAGGAGTTACAAAAACGTCGTGGTCGCTGACCTGGGTTTGGAGGATTTGCTGTTGAGCAGTCCGCCCAGCCTTGTGTAGATCATCGTTGCGGGCATCGCGCTCAGTGTGTAGGCGTCTTGCGTCTTCCTCCTGTTGTTCTCACAGTCAGCGGGCCTCCTCCTCTTGTTGGTCGTGTAGTTGGCGTGCCTCTTGAGTGGGAGTCGAGCCCTTGGACACCATGAAGACCTCACGTGTTGGAGAGAAGCTTGCCGTGCTGCTGTCCGACTTAGAGTTGGAATCAGAGTAGTTGATGGGGGTAATTACGACTCTGACCTCACTAGATCCAATCTCGAGCGGCTCTGGGCCGTATTCGAGTTGAACTCCAGGGGATCGGGTTTGCCGCATCGGATGTTGATTGAGGATATCCGTGGCATTGCCGAGTCCGAATGGGAGATTGACGATCTCTTCCTTTCTTAGCCCGATCTCGGCTGGCTCGAGGCCGAGTCCGAGTCGAACACCGAAAGAAAGAGTTGTCCCGAGACCCAGGCATGTTGAAGATTGCCGCAGCGTGTCAACGAGGACCGCTGCAACGTCGCGTGGGCTGACCGGCGCGGAGTCGGCTTGGTCCCTGGTCGATCGGTTCGGATCCGAGTCGGATAGGGTGAGGTCGCCGAACTTGTCGGTGACGAAGTCGAGGCTCCCAAAGGTGATTGTTTGCCTGGGGAAGAAGTTGATGCCGTCGACTCCAGTGGTTGAATCCATCAGGCTTGTCGAAGATGATCTCACCGATGCCCCTACCTGGCACACCAACTGTCAATGTTTTGTATTGGCAATAAGAATATGGGGCTATTCATGAGATCTAAACTTGATGGACTACAAAGGAACGTAGAACAATTTATACAGGTTCAGGCCCTCGAGATAAGGTAATACCCTACGTCCAGTTGTGATGTATTGCCTTTGAGGTTTCTCTTGTGAGATTGTATATCTTCTTCTTCTGCCCTCAGGGGGCGCCCTGCCTCCCCTTATATATCGGGGGACAGGGTTATAGGGTAGGAATCCCAGTCGGACTCCGACCAAGGGATTTCCTTCTAGAAATACAACGTGCCCGACTAGGACTATATCCTTTCCTTGTCGAATAAGATTATGTATGTCGAGTCCTATTGTATCCCTAATTACAAGGTTAGGCCCATCCTCTGTCTGAGTGGCCCAAATGCTTCTCATGAGGTACCCAGGGCCCATGGCCTCCACATCAATGCTCGACGCCGGGAACGCGAGGAAGATGAACACCGTTGACTTGAGGATGAACATGAGTGCTTCGGCCTACACCACGAGCGCTTCCATCACCGTAGTCTGAGTCAGAGTCGGAGACCCCACCTTGACGAAGGAGTTCTAGCGTTCACCCGTGAGCTGCAACAAGTCGACTAGCCATCTGGCTTCAAGCTGACTGGTATAGAGAAGTACAACGGCAAGACCAACCCAGAGTCTTGGTTGACCGTGTATACATTGGCAATCCGCGCAGCTGGAGGTGATCACAATGCCATCACTAACTATCTACCAGTCGCCCTGGCTGACTCAGCACGAACATGGGTGACGGGGCTTCCTAGGTGGTCAATTGGCTCCTGGGGGGGAACTCCGTGAATGCTTCATTACAAACTTCCAAGAAACTTATGAGAGGTCGTCCACCGAGTACGATCTGTATCAATGCCATCAGAGAAAGAATGAGTCCCTCCGTGACTTCATCAGGTGGTTCTCCGAGAAGAGGAACTCAATACCCAAAATCAAGGACGAGGTCGTCATCGTCGCCTTCCGCAAGGGAGTAAAGGATACCCTTTCCATCGCTAAGTTTACTCGGAAGCCGCCCAATTCTGTCAAGGCTTTGTTCGACATGGCAAACAAGTACGCTGACTCAGCCGATGCTGTCGCAGAGGCGCTCGACGACAAAAAGGAGCCCTGACAGAAGGAGTGGAAGGACACGAATGACGTGGCCCCGACTAAGGGTGGGAACCGCAAACACAAGTCGGATGACGTCGTAACGACTGTCGAGCACAGCCAACCGCGACCCTCGAGGATGGACAACTACCAAAAGGTTATGTGTCAATGTTTTACACTGGCAATAATAATATGGGGCTACTTGTGAGACCTAAACTTGATGGATTGCAAAGGAACACGGAACAATTTATACTGGTTTAGGCCCTCGAGATGAGGTAATACCCTACTTCCAGTTGTGGTGTATTGCCTTTGAGGTTTCTCTGGTAAGATTCTGATGTACCGCCCTCAGGGGGTGCCCTGCCTTCCCTTATATACCAGGGGACAAGGTTACAGGGTAGGAATCCCAGTTGAACTCCAACCAAGGGATTTCCTTCTAGGAATACAACGTGCCTGACTAGGACCATATCCTTTCCTTGTCATGCAAGGTAATGTATGTCAAGTCCTATTGTATCCCTAATTACAAGGTTAGGCCCATCCTCTGTCCGAGTGGCCCTAATGCTTCTCATGAGGTACCCGGGGCCCATGGTCTCCACAGCAACCCCTGAAACCTTCATAGTTAAGTCATAGCTGATGCCGAGTGCTCATCCCCCTTGGAGAAAGCTTCCCTAGTGCCTTGCTCCCGAGTACTCGTCGTTTGAGTGCTTCTTCTCTAAGTCCTACTTCATATCGGCTGGCAACGAGGCTATGAAGGGCTTTATGGAAAAATATGAATAGTGTGTGCCGAATAGGCGCACCTATTAGGTGTAGCCCCCGACTCTGTGCTTAATTGTGAAACAATTAAACATAAAGTCAAAGATCTTTAACCTTTCTGTCTTTCCCGAGTAGTATACTACAGGAAATTAGACTCTTCAGCATCATGTCAGCTGGAAGAATTTTTGCTCAGGTCAATTTTTGACTAAGCATGTAAGCCAATTACCACTTCTTGGATTTTAACCCAATATGTGGTCAGGTGTACTTGAGAGATACTTGCATCCCTAATTTTAATGGAGACCAGCTGTTGATCCTTATAAGAACATATCCTCAATACCTGATAAATAATTCACATACCTGAACACATGTGTCCAGCAATTAGGCTTTCATGAAGCATATCTGATTATTTAATCGGTTTCTATTAACAGCATCTACACTGTGATTTTAACACAGCCAACAGTTAGCTCAATAGAGCATGCCATTTAGAAACTCATGTCTTGTGGCCCAGTACTGAATTAGTCGGCCCAACACCACTTATTAGCACAGGCTCTATAAAGCATGGAGAGAGAAAAGATTCCCTCTTCTTCTCCAATCCGCCAATCGTTTCGTCTTCCAGCTTCCACGCCCAAATTTCATGCTCTGCCTCGCTAGGGTTCGCTATAGCCAGCGCCCCCACCTGAGATTCGCCCGATTCTGCTCCGCCGCATCCATTCCAAGCCTCCATGAGTCTTTCCCCTAAATCTTCTCACCCCCAGCAATGCCGAGAGCCCCATTTGAGATTGTCGATGCTTTGCACCGGCAATAAAACTATAGTGCTACTCGGCGAAGAGAAACCTGGTCGATTGCAGAGGAACATAGAAAGGTTTTATACTGGTTCAGGCCCTCGATGTGAGGTAATACCCTACGTCCAGTTGAGGTGTTATTCCTCTGAGGTGTTTGGTGATCAATGATCTTCCGTGTGTTGTCCTGCCCTCATGGGGTGCCCTGCCTCCCTTTATATACTAGGGGACAGGGGTACATGATAAGGATCCTAGCCAGATACGGCCAAGGGAGATCCTTCTTAGAGATAGAAACTTAACCGACTAGGACTATGTTTCCTTATTATACAAGGCAAGGCTGCCGGGTGCTATCTTATCTCTAATTACATGATCTAGCCCATACTCTATCCGAGTGGCCTATATACTGGTAATGAGGTACCTAGGGCCCATGGCCTCCACAGTAGCCCCTGAGACCTTCATAGTTGAGTCACAGCTAACGCCGAGTGCTCATCCTCCATGGTGAAGATTGCCCGAGTGCGATGCTCCCGAGTACTCTTTGTCCGAGTGAACCTTCTTCCCGAGTCCTGCTTCATGTCAGCTGACAATGAGGCTATGAAGGGCTTCATGTAGATGTATGAATAGTGTGCGTCGAATAGGCACACCTATTAGGTGTAGCCCCCGACTTTGTGCTTAATTGTGAAGACAATTAAACATAAAGTCAAAGATCTTTAACCTGATAATCTTTCCCGAGTAGATTACTACTGGTATATGAGATTCTTCGGTATCATGTCAACCGGAATAAACTTTATAGTCTTGCCGAGTAGGGTACTACTCATATATAGGACTCTTTGACTTCATATCAGTCGGAATGTGTGTTTATAGTCTTGCCGAGTAGGATGCTACTCGTATATGGGACTCTTCAGCTTCATGTCAGCTGGAATAAGGGGTTTATAGCCTTTTTCGAGTGGCGTCCCACTCAGAAGTTAGACTCCTCCGCATCATGTCAGCGGGAATAGATATTTATAGTCTCTCCCGAGTAGTGCACTACTCAAAAGTTAGACTCTTCAGCGTCATGTCGGCTGGAATGATGTTGCTCATGGCAACTGGTGGCCACGCATGTAGGCCGGGTACCACTGCATGAAAATAAATCCACTGCGTGGTCAGGTGTACCCGAGAAAGATACCTGCATCCCCAATTTTAATGAAGACCAGCTTGTGATCCTTATAAGGATATATCCTCGAGACCTGGTGGATAAAGCAGATACCCAAACATATATGTTTAGCAATAAGGCTTTCATGAAGCACATCTGTTTACCTCATCGGCTCCTGTTAGTAGCACCAGCGCTATAATTTCAACTTAGTCTACGGGCGGCCCACATGGAGCATGCTACTATAGGGACTCATGTCTTGGTGGCCTAGTGCTAACTGTGTAGGCCCAAGCCCATTTAGTTGGCATTGGCTCTATAAAAAGCGGGGAGAGAGAAAAAGATTCCTTCATCTTCCCCAAATCATCCAATCGCTTCGTCTTCCACCTTCGCGCCCAACTTTCTGCTCCCCGCCCGGCTAGGGTTAGCTACTACTGTTCCCCACCCGAACTCGGGCGATTCCAATCCTCTTCGTCTGTTCCAAGCCCCCGATTCGTTTTTCCCCAAATCTTACCGCTTCCAGCCATGTCGAAAGCTTCGGATCTTGCGAGTGTGCCGGAGAGTGCTTGGCCGATTTCAGATTGCGGCTCGGTGAAGCTGAAGCTGCTGGAGAGTCAACTGAAGTTGCCTAGCCAAGAGGTGATTCGCTGGCGGCCGGCTAAGGGTGAATCGGTCCCAAATCCCCAACCTGGTGAAACAGTAGTTTTTGCCTCTTTTTTCGATCGGGGCTTGTGCCTTCCATCTTCCGATTTCTTCCGCCGCGTCCTTGACTTCTACGGGCTGGAGTTGGTGCATTTGAACCCCAACTCGATTCTTCAGATCTCCATATTTGTTACTCTTTGTGAATACTTCTTGGGTGTGGAACCCTATTTTATTTTCTTCCGGCATCTGTTCCACATCAAACCCCAGCACTCTAAGAATAATATTAGTGTGATTGGGGGGCTGGTCTCCAGCTGAGGAGTGATGGGAAGAAGACATATCTTGATCTCCCTTTGAAATCTTCTTTGAAAGGCTGGCACAAGGAGTGGTTCTATTGCGTAGATCTGGCTCCCTCCTTGCGCCGATTCACCGGCTTGCCGCCCGTGGTTTTACCAAATTGCACAGCAGAGCCATCCTTCGAGGAGATGGGCTAGGTGCATCAATTGTTGGTGAAGTTAGACGACCTCAAGAAGGCTGGCCTGACAGGACCTTGGGTGGCTCGTCGCTTCCTAACTCGGCGCATCCAGCTGGTGAAGCTGAGGAGCTCATTTGGTTGGGCTTTTAAGGGCAAAAATGATCCTGACCGAGTAAGCAACGAGTCGGCCAACAAGCGCATAGTGACCGAGACCTTGTTCGGTTACTTCGCCGAAGGGGTGATCGCGACCGAAGACGATAATCGCGGGGTCGCAGCCTATAGCTTCATTCGGCCCTGTACCAAGGTAATCTTTATTCCTCCTCTGTGATGAATGCTTGTGGGCTTGTGTCTGCGATTGTTCAGCATTGTATGGTGTACTTTGTTGTCTTGTCTGTAGTGCCATGAAGAGTTTGATGAGGACTCGCGCCCGTTGTCGGCCGTGAAGTCGAAGAAGAGGCCGAGGAGCCTCTCTGCTGCCCAACCCGACTCCAAGAGAGCGGGGAAGAAGCCCATTCTGTATCGGGGCGAGGGGGCCATGACGCCGTGCGTCGTGGCAGGAAGCTTGAAGATAAAGGACACCGCCGCCGCGGCGCCCAAGCGATCAAGCCCCAGGTTGAGACCTGTGGGTTCGAGCCCAACATTGCCTAGTCCGGCAACAGCACCGCCAAGGGGCCGGCCAGAGCAGACACCGCCGAGGATGGAGGTGCCCAAACCAGCCACACCGGAATCGGGGCTGACTTGAGCTGATGTGCCGCCGCCGACTGTGACACCGACCAATTCACCGGCCAGGCCGACAACCGGAGGTAGCGCTCCGCTAGGACCCGGGTCGCCAGGCAGGAAACTAAAGTTCTCCAAGAGGTATGCTGCTTCGGATCTTCTGAAATTCTTGCATGTTGCAGTAGTGTTTTGATGTCTTGTTTCATCATGCAGGAAGCGGGCCGATATCGATCTCAAGGAGACCGCCCTGACCGCTCCCCTTGAAGAGCCTGCCCCAGCCGAGTGTAGGAGTACGCGTAGGCTACGATAGCAAAAATAAAAATTTCTACCGCGCACACCAGGACATCATGCGAAAGAAGGGATCATGGATCATTACCACTAGACGCGCAGTGCAGCGGAGGAAGAGTTGGAGAAGCCGGTCCAACCACGCGCGCGTCGAGGTAGTAGTGGAAGTAGTTGATCTCCGGCCGATCAACGCCGCAACGAGCAGCGCCTCTACGGGTATCCACACGTCCGGGGCTGAAACACCGATCGCGAGTGTACTAGCACTCGTGAGCGGCTAGGGTTCGGCTCGGAAGGTGGCGGCTAGGGTTTTGCTCGAGGCTAACAGAAAACACACGTGAAACTCCTCAGCCCTTCGCCTCCCTATATATAGACCACCTTACTCGGGCCTCGTGGACTGAGGCCCAGTAAGAGTCTACTCGGATCTCTATCCGAATCGAGCCCATATTCGAATCACATTCGAATAAGTGTTCCAACCCATTAAGTGTGTGACCCTGTAGGTTCACGTATATTTTGTCACGACCCAGAAACGCCTTTCTGGTCACCCTGTTAATAGCGGCCTCTAGCAAGGCATATTAGCCCCAAGATATACGTAAAGATCATATCGGCTGAACCTGTAATGTCCTTATGTACAAATCCCTTTGCCTCACGATATCGATTGAGCTCAAGGCGAGACTTGTGTCATCCTCTTAATAGCTCAATCACTCTCTCGATCCTGTGATGGATTACAAACTTGTGATTGACACCTCAATCACCGTAGCATGGCCATGCACTTCCATAATCCATTACTTCGAGGGGCCCAGAGATATCTCTCCCATAAGGAGGGACAAATTCTATCTTGATCAGTCATATCCCACTACATGTTTCATAGCAAACCCGAAGACCACTTTTATGACTACCCAGTTACGGAGTAGTGTTTAGTAGTCCCAAAATAAGCTACTACGTATGTTGGGAACCATGATGATCTCAAGTGTAAGGACTCTACATAAACACTACTTGAGACTAACTGATGACACATGAAATCTCTGCAGTATCTCATGGCGGGTCTATCCAACATATGTTCACTAACATATGTCCATATTATCGATTTGGTATCTCCATACCATGATCCATGAGACATGATCATCAATCAATACATATGCTGATATTACAATCATATTTGTTCCTCATATGATATATGATCAGGGATCATTTAGAAATAGCAATATTTGACATTAAGAGTCTCATGAATAAGTCACATACTCATTGATCAACAATGATAATGTCTATTTCAAGGAACAAATCAATACATTATAAACATAGCATGTGATATATATAACATCTCCATGTTGCCTCTAGGGCATATCACTAACAGTCTCCCACTTGCACTAGAGTCAACCATGTAGGTATCTAATACCATTGCCCTAATGTGAGCCTCATGCTTTGGCTGGGGAAGCGGTTTTGTCAACGGATCTGCAATGTTCAAATCCGTTTGTACTTTGCATATCTTTACATCGCCTCTCTCCACTATCTCGCGGATGAGATGAAAACGCCGTAAAATGTGCTTGGACTTTTGGTGAGATCTAGGCTCCTTGGCTTGCGCAATGGCCCCACTATTATCACAGTAGAGGTCCATCGGACTGAAGGCACTAGTCATCACACCAAGCTCGGAAACAAATTTCTTGATCCAAACAGCTTCTTTAGCAGCTTCAGAAGCTGCAATGTACTCGGCTTCCGTTGTAGAATCAGCAACCGTCTCCTGCTTGGAACTCTTCCAGCTCACCGCACCGCCATTTAGGCAGAACACAAATCCAGATTGCGATCTGAAATCGTCTTTGTCAGTTTGGAAGCTAGCATCAGTGTAACCATTTACAACGAGCTCTTCTTCACCTCCATAGACAAGGAACACATCTTTAGTTCTTCTCAAGTACTTCAAGATGTTCTTTACAGCAATCCAGTGACCTTCACCTGGATCCGATTGATATCTACTCGTAGTACTTAAAGCATACGAGACATCTGGACGTGTACAAAGCATGGCATACATAATGGACCCAATAGCTGAAGCATATGGGATCGCATTCATCTTATCCCGCTCATCAGGTGTACTAGGACACTGACTCTTGCTAAGATTTATACCATGTGACATCGGTAGGAAACCTTTCTTAGAGTCCTGCATGTTGAACCTTTTCAACACCTTGTCAATGTATGTATCTTGACATAATCCAATTAGCCTTCTTGATCTATCTCTATAGATCTTGATGCCCAGAATATATGCCGCCTCTCCTAAGTCTTTCATAGAGAAACTATTTTTCAATGAAGACTTAACAGATTCGAGCATAGGAATGTCATTTCCGATCAGTAATATGTCGTCCACATATAAAATCAGAAATACAAGTGCGCTCCCACTAGTCTTTTTATAAACACAAGGCTCTTCTTCGTTCTTGATGAAACCAAACCCTTTGATCACTTCATCAAAACGAATATTCCAACTCCGAGATGCCTGCTTTAATCCATAAATGGATCTTTGCAGCTTGCATATCTTTCCAGCTGATTGTGGATCGACAAAACCCGTGGGCTGTGTCATGTACACATCCTCACTCAGATTTCCATTAAGGAAAGCTGTTTTGACATCCATTTGCCATATCTCATAGTCGAAATATGCAGCAATCGCTAGAATGATCCGAATAGACTTTAGCATTGCGACGGGCGAAAAAGTTTCATCATAATCAACACCTTGAATTTGTTTGAAACCTTTTGCCACCAATCGTGCCTTATAGATGTGAACATTTCCATCCATGTCTATCTTTTTCTTGAAAACCCATTTGCACTCAATGGTTTTAACACCATCAGGTGGATCAACCAAGTTCCAAACTTGATTACTATGCATGGATTCAATTTCGGATCTCATGGCTTCAAGCCATTTCTCAGAGTCTGGTCCCACCATCGCTTCTTCATAGGTCTTAGGCTCATCGTTGTCTAACAACAATATGTCCCTTTGTTGAGTAGTCAAGAACATGTACCTCTCAGGTGCACGACGTGACCTCTCTGACCTACGTGGTGCCGGTGTGTCTACAACAGGTGCTTCAACACTTTGTTCATCCTGTTGTGGTTCTGTAGGAGCTGAAACATTTTCAGGTGTTTCTCGAATTTCTTCGAGTTGCACGGTCCTCCCACTATCCCTTCTGGAGAGAAACTCTTTCTCTAAGAAGACACCATGTCGGGCGACAAACACTTTGCCTTCATGTTGATTATAAAAGTAATATCCTTTTGTTTCCTTAGGATACCCGACAAAGAAGCATTTGTCAGACTTAGGAGTGAGCTTATCGGATTGCAAACGTTTTACATAAGCCTCACATCCCCAAATCTTAAGGAAAGACAAGCTAGGACGTTGTCCTGTCCACATCTCATATGGTGTCTTTTCTACTGACTTTGATGGAACTCTGTTTAGTGTGAACGCGGCTGTTTCAAGAGCGTATCCCCAAAAGGACAATGGAAGATCACTTTGGCTCATCATGGATCGCACCATATCTAATAAAGTGCGATTTCTCCGTTCAGATACCCCATTCCATTGAGTGTTCCTGGTGGAGTCAACTGTGGAACAATTCCACAATCCTTCAGATGATTGCCAAACTCGTGGCTCAAATACTCGCCTCCACGATCAGATCGTAGAAACTTGATTGTTTTACCTAAATGATTTTGTACTTCATTTTGGAATTCCTTGAACTTTTCAAAGGATTCAGACTTATGTTTCATTAGGTACACATACCCATATCTACTAAAGTCATCAGTAAAAGTTATGAAGTACCAAAACCACCCCTGGCTGTTGAACTCATTGGTCCACATACATCAGTATGTACGAGTCCCAATAAGTCACTTGCCCTTTCACCTTGACCGGTGAAAGGTGCCCTTGTCATCTTGCCAAGTAAACAAGATTCACATGTTTCAAATGATTCAAAATCAAATGAGTGTAGAAGACCATCTCTATGGAGCCTCTCAATGCGTTTCTCATTTATGTGACCCAAGCGACAATGCCAGATAAACGTGGGATTCAAATCATTAGGACGTTGCCTCTTTGTATTGATGTTATAGACCGGTGTCCCTTCAAGATTTAGAACGTATAACCCATTCACAATAGGAGTATGACAATAGAACATATCCTTGAAATAAAGAGAACAACCATTGTCCACAGATCTAAAGTCATAACCTTCTGCTTGCAAATATGAAGCAGAAATAACGTTCTTACAAAGAGATGGAACACAATAACAATTATTTAATTCCAAAACTAATCCTGAAGGCAAAGACAATGGCATGGTGCCGACAGCCACCGCAGCAACTCTTGCTCCATTGCCAACGCGAAGATCCACTTCGCTCCTTCTCAAACTCCTACTTCTTGTTAGGCCCTGCAACGATTTGCATATGTGAGCAACCGATCCGGTATCAAATACCCAAAAAATCAGTAGATGAAGTAGCAAGATTGATCTCTATAACATTTATACCTGAAGTGGAAGTCGCACTTCCCTTCTTCTTAAGATCCTCCAAGTACTTTGGGCAGTTCCTCTTCCAATGTCCTGATTCCTTGCAGTAAAAGCAAACTGCGTCAGGAGCAGCGCCCTTCTTGTCTTGCTTGGCCTTGGTTCTGCTCGCGATCTCATCGGGAGTTAACTTTCTCTTGACCGCGCATTTCTTGACATTGGGCTTGCCCTTGCCCTTGCCTTTCTGCATCATCATCACATGACTGGTGCTTTTTCTAATGGTTTCCTCGGCAGTTTTAAGCATCCCATGCAACTCAGCCAAGGTCTTGTCCATGTTGTTCATGTGATAGTTCAGTATGAATGGCTCAAAACTCGGAGGGAGCGACTGGAGAATCACATCAGTAGCCAACTCTTGGCTAAGGGGAAACCAAGCTTTTCCAGACTCTCAATGTAGCCAATCATCTTAATCACATGAGGGCTGACGGATTCCCTTCCGCAAGCCTGCACGCAAACAAGGACTTTGAAGTGTTGAACCTCTCAGCCCTTGCTTGGTTCTCAAACATACCACGCAACCCCACAATGATATTGTAGGCATTTGTGTTCTCATATTGCTTCTGAAGCTCAGAGGACATTGTGGCAAGCATAAGACAGCTCACATCAAGGGAATCATTCGTATGCTTCTCATAAGCTCTCCGTGCAGCCACAGAAGCATTTGTAGGCAAGTTCTCAGGAAAAGGAGTCTCAAGGACATACTCCTTGCGCTCTTGCTTGAGAACAATTCTCAAGTTGCGATACCAATCCATAAAGTTTGTTCCATTGAGTTTTTCTTTCTCAAGAACAGATCGCAAATTAAAAGAACTGGATGATGCGTTAGCTGACATGATCTACAACATAAGAACATGCAAAGTTTAGCACTATGTTTATATTCATCTTTTATTAAACTATTTAACAAAAGACTCCCACTATGTGTTTTGCAACAAAACTCCCTCTAAGTTACATAGTGGGTCAAGATCCTCATTTCACTAATTCCTAGTGAGCTTTGGCATCACGGCTAGGAAACTAATGACATGGGTAAGCAACACCTTGCTAATCACATCTCTATGTGACTCTTGCTTGTTGGGTGGCATCACTATGCCCCGGCCCCAACCTATGCCCCAAGATCCAAAGACTGTTTTGATGACCTTGTTAAGTAAACCAAATGCTTCCGCATGTAGATGTCCGACATCTACCCCAAATAATGATGATAACCAATTGCACCCTACTTTGGTAGGCCTACAATATGGTGATCATTATCTTTTGGTGCAACATATGGAAGGGCATAAACACCTAATTTTTATCATGAGGGACTCTATCCTACCATAGCAACATATCACATATATAATGGCATAAGAGTAAGATAGAATTAGTATGGCCCAAAAGGATGGTGATCCCCATCTCCATTTACATGTAGATGATCTTCATCCTCCACATCTCAGCTTTGGGTCATCATGCTTGAAAACTTGTAACCTCAAGTCTAGGCTACTATCTATAATAGCTAGCAATTGAAGATTACAAGAATGGATTCAAGCACTAAGGTCGACACGCAGGTCGTTAAATACAATTAAGACAGCTAACAAAAGCTGAAAAATCATGACACACAGGTCATGAACGAATGTTACATGCATCATATACATCTCATACATTCCAAATAAGCTATAGGGCCATACTAATTCACATCATTCCCTGCAAAAACAAGTTAGACGTAGAATCGCATTCTACTTAACGATGTGAACCTATAACGCTATACAAGGGGGGTTCGCAGGGTTCGCACGGCGGTGAAATTCACAGATCCAATCTATGAAATCGCTGTGGAAAAACTATTCGGCATAACCTCCTTATGCCGATCCGAGACAATCTCCAGGACTCTAGTTTTTCCATTGGCTCAGGGCTATCAGATCCGTAACCTATTAGCATTCGGCATAACCACCTTATGCTGATCCGAGACAATCTCTAGGGCGCTAATAGTGTTACCACTGTCCCAGGGCTATCAAATCCATAAGCTACTAGCATTCGGCATAACCACCTTATGCCGATCCGAGACAATCTCCAGGGCGCCAGTAGTCTTATGATCTACGCCTCATCCATCCCTATTCATAACCTATTAGCATTCGGCATAACCTCCTTATGCCGATCTGAGACAATCTCCAGGGCGCTAATAGTGTTATAATCCGCACCTTATCTAACCCCTATCCATGGATTGATCTTATCAACCCGTGCCTTCATCGATCCATCACATGAACCGACTAATCTAGACTGCAATAGATCTAATCTACCGCTCCCGCATATCAACATATGCGATGATCCAGATCGCAATCTACACAAGATGGCTCTGATACCACTGTAGGAGTACGCGTAGGCTACGATAGCAAAAATAAAAATTTCTACCGCGCACACCAGGACATCATGCGAAAGAAGGGATCATGGATCATTACCACTAGACGCGCAGTGCAGCGGAGGAAGAGTTGGAGAAGCCGGTCCAACCACGCGCGCGTCGAGGTAGTAGTGGAAGTAGTTGATCTCCGGCCGATCAACGCCGCAACAAGCAGCGCCTCTACGGGTATCCACACGTCCGGGGCTGAAACACCGATCGCGAGTGTACTAGCACTCGTGAGCGGCTAGGGTTCGGCTCGGAAGGTGGCGGCTAGGGTTTTGCTCGAGGCTAACAGAAAACACACGTGAAACTCCTCAGCCCTTCGCCTCCCTATATATAGACCACCTTACTCGGGCCTCGTGGACTGAGGCCCAGTAAGAGTCTACTCGGATCTCTATCCGAATCGAGCCCATATTCGAATCACATTCGAATAAGTGTTCCAACCCATTAAGTGTGTGACCCTGTAGGTTCACGTATATTTTGTCACGACCCAGAAACGCCTTTCTGGTCACCCTGTTAATAGGGCCTCTAGCAAGGCATATTAGCCCCAAGATATACGTAAAGATCATATCGGCTGAACCTGTAATGTCCTTATGTACAAATCCTTTGCCTCACGATATCGATTGAGCTCAAGGCGAGACTTGTGTCATCCTCTTAATAGCTCAATCACTCTCTCGATCCTGTGATGGATTACAAACTTGTGATTGACACCTCAATCACCGTAGCATGGCCATGCACTTCCATAATCCATTACTTCGAGGGCCCAGAGATATCTCTCCCATAAGGAGGGACAAATTCTATCTTGATCAGTCATATCCCACTACATGTTTCATAGCAAACCCGAAGACCACTTTTATGACTACCCAGTTACGGAGTAGTGTTTAGTAGTCCCAAAATAAGCTACTACGTATGTTGGGAACCATGATGATCTCAAGTGTAAGGACTCTACATAAACACTACTTGAGACTAACTGATGACACATGAAATCTCTGCAGTATCTCATGGCGGGTCTATCCAACATATGTTCACTAACATATGTCCATATTATCGATTTGGTATCTCCATACCATGATCCATGAGACATGATCATCAATCAATACATATGCTGATATTACAATCATATTTGTTCCTCATATGATATATGATCAGGGATCATTTAGAAATAGCAATATTTGACATTAAGAGTCTCATGAATAAGTCACATACTCATTGATCAACAATGATAATGTCTATTTCAAGGAACAAATCAATACATTATAAACATAGCATGTGATATATATAACATCTCCATGTTGCCTCTAGGGCATATCACTAACACCGAGCTGGCGCCCGCGAGCGCACCCGTTGAGCCGGTGGCCACTCTTGTCACGGATACTGAGGTGGTCCCGACTGCGGGGCCGCTGGTGCCGCCCGAGCAAGGAGCGGTGGCTGAGGCTGATGACCCAGCCCCTGAATCGTCGCCCGCTGCAGAGGCCGCTGTCGGAGCCCCCGAGCCGTTCCCCGAGGCCGCGGGGGACGGCGGCGTGGAGGCCAGGACCCCGTCGCCGTCGTGGTCGTCATCGTCGTTGTTGCCGCCGTCGGAGATCCCAAACCTCCTTCGGATTGAAGCTCCTCCTCGTAGGTTCCCTCGAACGTTCACCTGGACGGCGCCTGACGGAACCGTGAAGAGTTTCAAGCTTGACGAAGTTGCCGCAAGAAGGGAATGCGAACGCTTGCTCCGTGCCGCTATCAGCGGGTCCCAAGGAGTTGGGGTATAATTCTTGTGGCAGAGTCGTGGTGGTCTTCTTGTTTTGACGTCTGACTCCACTCTTGATTTGTTCTTTTCCCTAAGCAGAAACTTGTCGACCGTAATGAGGTGATGACAGAGATCCTAGTCGAAATGGCTCCCCCACCTCGCAGAATTGGAGCAGCTCCGGGCATTGAAGGCCGAGATGGAGGAGCGTCACTCGAGGAGGGAAGCCTGGCTGGAGGAGGGCGCCACCTGGTTCAAGGAGGAAACTTGGGCTCAAGCCGGAAAGATTAGAGGTAAGTCCCCGAATGCATATTCCCGACCGAACCCTTGTTGTATTCCTTCAGCTAAGTTGTTCCTGACTGCCCAGTTGCGTCTTGGCTGCACGGTCGAGTTCTTGACTAATCTATCATGCAGCCTTGAAGCTGAGTTGAAGACCCGAACAGAGAGGGAATCCCAGCTGAAGGAGGCCGAAGAAGCCAAGGCCGAGCTTGAGAAGGTCAAGGCCAACCTGACAAAGGCCAATGCTGAGCTCGAACGGGAGAAGGCCGAGTTGAAGGAGGCCGCCGTCAAGCTTGGTAAAGAAAAAGCCGAACTGGAGAAAACCGTAGCCAAGTGGGAGGCCGACTACAAAAGTAAGTCCCCGACCTGACCGTGATCTTAACCGATCCATTAGTCATTCTATCTGCAACCGAGCCTGACAAGTTTACTTGCCGGCGGACCTGGGCAGACATGAGAGCCAATGTCCAGGCCCAGTATCGGTTTTACACAGAGGAGATAAGAGTGATCAGGGAGTCACGGGAAGCCCTCGTCGGGTTGGTGAAAGGGCTCCTTGACCTCATAGATCCCAGCCCTGTGGAAACCAGTTGCAGCAGGATCCCCCAAATAGAGGCGCATCTTGAGGATGCACCGAGTGCCTTGAAGAAGTACTCGGATGAGCATATTATTGCCGGCATGGCCCAAACCCTGGCGATGACCAAATCCATCTACCCGAGGGCAGACATTGAAGCCATTGGGGAGGGGTTTACCGAGGAGACGACGCCCGAGGAGGCACTGGAGCTGATTGCCCGGGCGAAGCCGACTGCTGAGATAATTACCCAAGACCTGGGTCTGTAAGGGCAACATGTTATGTAGTCGGTATGTATAAACTTTTGTGGAAAAACATGTGTAAATATATGTGCAATGCCGCCAAGCTTGTCACTCAGTTGTCATTAGCTTTACTTGACCGTGTAGTCTGCGCCAAGTTAGTCTGTCAGAACTTAAAAAACGTTCAACGTAAGAAGCTGTACTCGGGCAAACGTGACAGTCGTAGTAAGGCTTCATAACTGGAGTAGGATAAGCTCGTATGTTATTGACAGAACACATATATACATGCAGCCCCCGACTCACTACTCGGTTGATACAAGCGGCGTGGTGAGTCAGAGAAACTGTACACATGAAAATTATAAAACTCAAGTATAGAAAGGGCGTAGCTGTTCTATGTTCCATGAGTTGCTGATGAGAATGCCGTCTTCGGTCTTCAGTCGGTAGTCCCAGATTGGGGATAATTTGTGCCTGTCTTTGGTGGTTTGTATTTTCCTCATGACGAGATCCCCGACCAAAAAGGCGCGGCTACGGACATTGCGGTTGTGGTAGCGACGCAAGCCTTGAAGATACCTTGCCAACTGGATTGTTGCAGTGTCCCTTGCTTCTTCCAACTGATCTAGCTCGACCAGTCGGGTATTGTTTGAGACGTCTTCTGAGTAAGCCCGAACTCGCGGAGAGCCGAACTGTAACTCTGTTGGTAGCATAGCCTCAGCACCGTAGACCAGGAAGAAAGGGGATTGCCCTGTTGCCCGACTAACCGTGGTTCTGAGAGACCAGAGGACAGATGGGAGTTCTTGTACCCACCGGCCCGCATATGGTTGTAGTCGGTCAAATATCCTGGCCTTGATGCCTTGTAAGACCATACCGTTGGCTCGTTCGACCTGCCCGTTGCTCCGCGGGTGTGCCACAGATGCGTAGCAGATCTTGATGCCGAAATCTTCGCAAAAGTCTTGGAATACGCCGCCCGTGAACTGAGTACCGTTGTCGGTGATGATGCGGTTAGGGACCCCGAACCGGTATAGTATACTCATGATGAAGTCCTTTTCTCGTGCCGCTGTGATTGTTGCAACGGGTTTAGCCTCAATCCACTTGGTGAATTTATCCACTGCGACGAATAGATGTGTAAATCCTCCTGGCGCTTTCTTGAAAGGCCCGACCATGTCGAGCCCCCATACTGCGAATGGCCAAGAAATAGGGATAGTTTGGAGTTCCTGGGCTGGGAGATTTGTTTGTCTTGCGTAGAACTGGCAACCCTCGCACTTGCGAACAATGTCCTTGGCGTCTGTTACTGCTGTGGGCCAGAAAAATCCCTACCGGTAAGCCTTTCCGACTAACGTCCTGGATGCGGCATGGTTGCCACATATGCCCGAGTGAATCGACTGCAGGATCTGCTTGCCCTCCTCGGTGGTGATGCAACGCATGAGGACACCGGATGCGCTCCTTCGGTACAGGTCTTCTCCAACTAGTAGGAAGCTTTTGCTTCGACGCTTTATCTGCTCGGCTTGACTGCGATCTTCTGGGAGTTCGTCGTCCAGGAGAAATTTGACAACAGGAGTTCTCCAGTCTTGACATATGTGCAGCACCTTGTCTGTAGCCGGGGTAGGTTCGCCTCCCGACTGCTTCGGCGCTGGTTTCTTCTTGACTGATGGCTCCATGAGTTGCTCGACAAAGATTCCAGTCGGAACCGCTTCTCACTTGGATCCCATATTGGCCAGCTCGTCTGCCGCGTCGTTATATTGACGTAGGACATGTGTTATCTCCAGCCTGTCGAACTTGTTTTCCAGCTTGCGAACCTCCTGACAGTATGCCGCCATGGTATCGTCGAGACAAGTCCAGTCTTTCATGACTTGGTTTACCACGAGTTGGGAATCCCCGCGCACAACCAGTCGACGTATGCCGAGTGATATAGCAATGTCGAGCCCGTGGATAAGTGCCTCATACTCGGCGACGTTGTGGGAAGCCGGGAAGTGGATCTGTAGAACGTACTTTAGTTTTTTGCCGGTGGGGGATGTCAATATGACTCCAGCCCCGGCGCCGCCAATCCGTAGAGAACCTTTGATGTACATTGTCCAGTACTCTAGCTTTGCTGTTGATGTAGGCAGTTGAACTTCTGTCCACTCGGCTACGAAGTCGGCTAGAGCTTGTGATTTAATTGATGTCCTTGGCTGAAAGGTGATATCAAACGCCATCAACTCGAGTGCCCACTTAGTGATTCGGCTGGTGGCCTCGTGATTATGACGGACATCTCTGAGTGGAAACACTGTGACCACCGTGACTTGATGTGCTTGGAAGTAATGCACCAGCTTCCGGACTGTGATGAGTAGGCCATATAACAGCTTCTGGACCTGCGGATATCTTTTCTTCGAGTCGGCAAGGACCTCGCTGACAAAGTAGACTGGCCGTTGTATTTTCTGGATGTGACCTTGTTCGGATCGCTCAACCACCAGCACCGTGCTGACTACCTGAGTGGTTGCTGCCAGATATAGCATTAGCGGTTCTTGGGGCAGAGGTGACACCAACACGGGAGGTGATGTGAGAAATTGCTTAAAGTCTTCGAAGGCTTGCTAGGCTTCTGGAGTCCATTGGAAATTGTCCGCCTTTTTGAGTAGCTTGAAGAAGGGCATGCCCCGTTCGCCCAGTCGGGAAATAATCCGGCTGAGTGCCGCCATGCAGCCTGTCAGCTTCTGGACGTCTTTGAGGTTAGTTGGGGGTGCCATGTTCACGATGGCGTTGACTTTCTCCGGGTTGGCCTCGATGCCGCGATGCGAGACGATGAAGCCGAGTAACTTGCCGGATGGCACTCCGAAGGCGCATTTTTCCGGGTTCAACTTCATCTTGAATCGTCAAAGATTTTGGAAGGTTTCTTCTAGGTCAGCTATGAGGTCTTCTTTGGACTTTGTCTTGATCACCATGTCGTCGACATAGGCTTCCACATTGCGCCCGATCTGAGTGTGCAGACACCACTGAATGGCCTGTTGATAGGTTGCTCCAGTATTTTTCAAACCGAACGGCATTGTGATATAGCAGTACGCTCCAAATGGCGTGATGAAAGATGTCTTTAAGTAGTCTTCCTCCCTCAGGCTGATTTGATGGTATCCCGAGTAGCAGTCGAGAAAGCTGAGTAGGTCGCACCCGGCCGTGGAATCTACCACCTGATCTATCCTAGGAAGACCAAATGGGTCCTTGGGGCACGCCTTGTTGAGATCGGTGTAGTCGACGCACATGCGCCATTTACCGTTTTTCTTCCGGGCCAGAACTGGGTTTGCCAGCCAATTTGGGTGATAGACCTCCTTGATGAACCCGGCTGCGAGGAGCTTGGTAATCTCCTCCCGAATAGCATCCTTGCGGTCTTGAGCGAAGCGCCGCAGCCTTTACTTGACTGGCTTGGCGTCTGTCTTCACATTGAGGGCATGCTCGATCACCTCCCTTGGTAAGCCCGGCATGTCGGATGGTTTCCATGCGAAGATATCTTTATTGGCTTATAGGAAGGTGACGAGTGCGTCTTCCTATTTGGGGTCGAGTCCGGTCCTGACTAGAGCAGTCTTGGAGGGGTCGGAAGGGTCCAGGGGGATCTTCTTCGTGTCAGAGTCCGCTGAAATTCCCAACTTCGTTGCCTTTTTCGCCGGAACTTGATCCTGCTCGACTTCAGTTGTGACGGCTTGCCGAATGCTATCGCACCCGACTGCCGCCTCTTGTGATTGAGCCAGTTCACAGCTCTCCTTGTCACAGGTGAAGGCTTGCTTGATGTCGCTGCGGAGGGAGAGGACTCTTGCTGGCCCAGGCATCTTGAGCACCATATATGTGTAGTGCGGTATCACCTTGAATTTGGCGAGTGTCGGTCGTCCGAGTATCGCGTGGTACGCGGTCTCGAAGTCGGCAACCTCGAAGCAGACGTTTTCTGTGCGGAAGTTATCCTGCGTGCTGAAGGTTACCAGCAAGGTTATCTGTCTAAGTGGAGTTGATGACAGGCCAGGGATTATCCCGTGGAAGGGCGCAGTACTCGGCCGTAGTTCTGAACGAGGAATCTTCATCTCGTCCAAAGTCTTGGTGAATAGGATGTTGAGCGCACTACCTCCGTCGATGAGGGTTTTCTTCAGCTTGATGTTTTTGACGACCGGGTCCAAGATGAGTGGATAACGTCCCAGGTGAGAAACCCGATCTGGGTGATCTGCGCGATTGAAGGTAATGGCCATCTCTAACCAACGCAGGTACTAGGGGGTGTCCGTCGTAGAGACCGTGTTGATGTCGCGCGCTGATAGCTTCTGTTTACGCTTGGACTCGTACGCAAGCGGCCCCCCGAAGATGTGATTGAGCTCGGCTTGAGGATCTTAAAAATCATCTGCCGGGCCCGAGTCTGGCTTGTCTTTGTCCTTGTCAGCGCCAGACGATGAAGCCTGCTCGGAGGCAAACTTCTTGAGCATGTAGCAGTCTTTGGCCGCGTGCTTGCCCTTGGGATGGAAGGGGCATGGCCTGCTCATGACTTTCTAGTAGTCGTTGTTCCGCTAGGGCCATGACCAGGTATGCTCCATGTTGGTCACCTCGTTGTCCGACTTCCGCTTGCGGTTGCTAGATTTGTTTTGAGACGGCTCGTTGTCAGCTTTCGCCTTTTGGTCCTTCTATCGGGACTCCTTCTTCTCATCGAGGGCCTCTGCGACCGCTTCAGCTGAGTCGGCGTATTTGTTGGCCATGTCGAACAGAGCCCGGACAGACGGCGGTGGTTTCCGAGTGAACTTCGCGATGAACAGGGCGTCCTTTACTCCCTTGCGGAAGGCGGCGATGATAGCCTCGTCGCGGATCATTGGGATCTTGTTACGCTTCTTGGAGAACCTCTTGATGAAATCTCACAAAGACTCGTTCTTCTTCTGGTGCAGCTGATAAAGATCGTGCTCTGAAGACGGCCTCTCGTAGGTCCCCTGAAAATTAGCGATGAACCGATCCCTGAGTTCTCCCCAAGAATCGATCGACCGCCTCGGGAACCCTGTCAGCCATGTCCTCACTGAGTCGGCTAACACGACTGGGAGGTAGTTAGCCATGGCTTTGTTGTCGCCCCCAGCAGCTCGGACTGCTAGGATATATACGGTGAGCCAGGACTCGGGATTTGTCTTGCCGTCATACTTTTCAATCCCAGTGGGCTTAAAGCCAGTTGGCCAATGGACGCCCTGTAGCTCCCGAGTGAAAGCTAGGATGCCTTCGTCTTCATGAGGGCTCGGGCTTCGACCACGGCGGTTAAACCACTCGTGATGGAGGCCAAAGTGCTCATTTTTATCTTCCAGTTGGCGGCGCTCATCTTCGCGTCGTTTGCGGCGCCGGGTGTTGATAGTGTGATGAAGGTCATGTTGTAGGCACTCTTGGAGGTCTTGATTAGGCCGACGATCATACTGGTGATAGTGCCGGTTGCTGTTATTGGTGTTGCCAAGTGTAGTTTACCTGGACTCCTCGCGTGGCCGACTAGAGCCAGCCGCCCGACGCCGTGCTGAAGTGGATGAGCCGGCCGCTGGAGATCCCGACCGGTTAGTCGGTATCACGGTGTCACCTGACTGTTGTTGTTGCTGTTGGTAGGCAGCAGCCGTGATCATCGCCTTGATCTTGGCGATAGTTGGGGTGGCCTAGTGATCAGGCCCGAGCTGGAGCATGTCCAGCAAAGTTGCAGCGGCCACAACATTCTATTGCGGCGTGATGAAAACGTCGTGATCACCGACTTTAGTTTGGAGAATCTGCTGCTGGGTTGCTCGCCCAGCTCTGCGCAGCCCGTCGTTGCGAGCCTTGCGATCAGCTTCCTCCTGTTGTTGCAGTCGGCGGGCCTCCTCCTGCTGCTCCTCTTGTAGTCGGCGCCCCTCGGAGGGTGGTGTTGAAGCCATGAAGATCTCGCGGGGGAGGAGAAAACTCGCCAGACTGGAGTCCAAACTGGCGTTCGAACCATTATCCAACTTGGAGTCGGACTCCGAGTAGTTTATCGGAGTGAGAATGACCCCAACCTCTCTAGATCCAATCTGAAACGGCACTTGGCCGTGTCCAAACTGAATCCCAGGAGATCGGGTTTGTTGTGCGGGATGTAGATCCGCAGCGTCGCCGAGTCTGTGTGGGAGATTGATGATCTCTCCCCTTCTCGGCCCAACCCGAGTTGGCTCAAGGCCTAGCGCAAGTCGGACGCCGAAGGAGAGAGTTGTCCCGATGCTTGGCGATCTGAAGGACTGCCGCAGTAAGTCGTTGAAGGAGATCGCGGCATCCTGTGGGCCGACTGATGCTACATCGGCTAGCTCCTCGGCCGGCTAGATTAGATCTGTTTCGGCCAAGGTAAGGTTGCCAATCTGGTTGGCAATGAAATCGAGGCTTCCGAAGGAAATCATGTCTCCGGGGGAGAACTTGTTGCCGTCGACTCCATTTTTTGGATCCATCGAATTTGCTGATGAAGAATTCGCTGGAGCCCCTACCTGGTGCGCCAACTATCGATGCTTTGCACCGGCAATAAAACTATAGGGCTACTCAGCGAAGGGAAACCCGGTGGATTGCAGAGGAACACAGAAAGGTTTTATACTGGTTCAGGCCCTCGATGTGAGGTAATACCCTACGTCCAGTTGAGATGTTATTCCTCTGAGGTGTTTGGTGATCAATGATCTTCCGTGTGTTGTCCTACCCTCATGGGGCGCCCTGCCTCCCTTTATATACTAGGGGACAGGGGTACATGATAAGGATCCCAGCCGGATACGGCCAAGGGAGATCCTTCTTAGAGATAGAAACTTAACCGACTAGGACTATGTTTCCTTATTATACAAGGCAAGGCCTGCCGGGTGCTATCTTATCTCTAATTACATGATCTGGCCCATACTCTATCCGAGTGGCCTATATACTGGTAATGAGGTACCCAGGGCCCATGGCCTCCACAGAGATTCCAGAGATGACCACCGAAGTCTGGCTGATGTCAGACTGCAGCCTGGTGAAGCTAAAGCTATTGGAGAAGCGATTGATGTTGCAGCGAAAAGATGTCATCCATTGGCGCACCGTAGAAGGGGAATCTATGCCGGTGCCCAAATCCAGTGAGACCGTTGTCTTCACCTCATTCTTTGATCGCGGTCTTGCCCTCCCTTCCTCGAATTTTCTTCACCAACTTCTATCCTTTTATCAAATAGAGTTGGTGAATTTGAATCCCAACTCTATCCTGGAAATCTCCATTTTCACCACCTTGTGTGAAGCCTCTATAGGGGTTAAGCCCCATTTCAATCTCTTTCGATACCTTTTTCATATCAATTCCTAACCATCCGAGAACAAGATCCAAACTATTGGGGGAGCTAGTCTCCAACTTAGGAATGAGATGAAGAAAACCTATCTCAATGTTCCTTTGAAAACCTCTCTCCAGGGCTGGCATAGCGAATGGTTCTACTGTTCTAATCTCGAACCTTCTCTGTCCCCTTTTACTGGTTCTCCACCAACAGTCCTGCCCAGCTGCTCTTTAGTGCCAAATTATGAAGAAATGGGACAAGTATACCAATTGATGAAGAAAATCGACCTCCTGTTGAGCTCGAGGCTGACTGGTCCCTGGGTGGCGAGGTGCTTTTCTGAACCACTGCACCAGACCTCTGAAGGCTAGAAGCCACTTTGGTTGTGATTACCAGGGCAAGGACAATCCCAGCCGTGAAAACCTTGACATAGCCGACAAGAACAAGGTTACTGATACATTGCTCGGCTTCTTTGTCAATGGGGTAGTGGAGATTGAGGATACAGAATGCGCCCCCACGCCCTATAGCCGGAGCTGGTCTCGGCCACAGGTAATCTTGAAAGATTGATATTGGATTGCCATCCTTCTGTGATGAATGTTTGTGAATTTCCATCTTGGATTGTTCTGCAATGCATGATATATGTCGTTGAAATACTTGCAGGGCTGTGTGGAGTTTGGTAATTACTCCCAGAATCTACCGGCTACCAAATTGAAGAAACGGCCAGCCAGTCCTTCTGCTACCCTACCCAACTCCAAGAGGGCTGGGAAGAAACCAATTAAAGACCTGGGCAAGAAGAAAACAAGCACGACACCAGGGAGCCTGAAGATCAAGGACCCTGCTAGTTTAGCTCCCATGCCACCAAGCCCAAGACCGATGCCACCAAGCCCATGGCTAGCACCGCTGAGTGCCTTGACCCCGCTGTCGGCTACATCAGGCACAGAGTCGACTGGGGCCAAATCGCCACCACCGACTGTCGTGCCAACTGGCCCGACAGCCAGCAGCTCTTCGCTACCGAGTAGGCTATCAAGCCCCTCACCGATATCTTTTGGAGCTCCCCTATGGAAGTTCAAGACTTCCAAGAGGTAAGCAATCTTCAATCTTCTAGGAATCTTGAATTATATGGTAAATGTATTGACATTTGGCATATCGTGCAGGAAGCAAGTTGACATAGATCCCAAGGGGACTACGCCAGCAGCTCCTGCCACCGAGCCCCTCCCAGCTGAGCCAGCGCCAGCAGTTTCACCTGCCAAGGCAGAGGCTACCCCAGCTGCTGATGTTGAAGCAGTCCTGACAGCAGAATCACCAACTCCGGCCAACCAAGGAATGAATGCTGAAGCTACTGCTCTAGCCCCCGAGCAGATCGCCGAAACCCCTGCAGCTGCCGAGTTCAGGGCCAGAACCCCATCGCCAGCAATATCGTCATCTTCTAATGAAGGAGATCTCCCCAGGCTCAAAGCCCCTCCGCACAACTTCCCAAGGACTTCTCATTGGGTCACCCCCGAGGGAGTTGCAAAGAGCTACGAGCACAACGAGCAAGCAGCATTGAGGGAACACGAAAATCTTATACATGCTGCAATTGCTGCGTCCAAGGGAGTCCAGATATGTAGCGAATCTCGCCATGTTAGGTTCTTGACAATTTCTGTTGATCTGGTATTCTACCATTTGACTCTGATTTTCCCTGGTTTGTTCTGAGCAGAAGATCGTCGATCGCTCAGAGAAGATGAATAAGGTCCTGACCAAGCTCACCCCTCAACTCCAACAATTGCACTAGCTCTAGGTAGCCAAGGACGACTTGGAGCAGACTAGCCGAGAGAGGGAGACATGGCTGAGGGGATCGGTAGATAAGTTTAGGGATGAAAACTAGGCTCAAGCTAAAAAGATTAGAAGTAAGTCTTCTATGTTATCCTCCCGAGTGAATCCCGAGTAGTATTTCTCCAATGTTATTGATTCCCGACTGCCTTGTTGAGTTTTGACTGTAATCTTGAGTTCTTGACTGTTTTGATTTGCAGCCCTTGAAGCCGAGCTGAAAGCCCAGGAAAAGGAGAGGAAAAAGCAAGATAAAAAGCTGGAGAAAGTGGAAAGGGCCAAAGGCAAGGTGGAAGTCGACTATGCTAGTAAGTCTTCCACTTGACAATGATCTTGGCTTGACTGCTTATTGCTCCGACTGCGTGTCTCGGCTAACAAATATTCTTGTTGATGCATCTGAACAGCTTCAAAAGCCAACGCCCAGATTCAGTTTGTCACCTTCACAGAGGAAATCAAGACGATCAAGGAGTCACGGGAAATCCTCGTTGGATCCATGAAAGGGCTCCTAGACATCATGCAACCTTACTATCCTAGGACTAGCTCCAGTACCGTCACCCAAGTGCAAGCACACCTAAGCGAAGCCCCGAGTATCTTGAAGAAGTACTCGGATGAGCATGTAACTGTCGGCGTCGCCCAAGCTCTCGCCATGCCCAAATTGATCTACCCTAGGGTAGACATCGAGGCCATTGGTGAGGGTTTTGCCGAGGGGACAACTCCCGAAGAGGCGCTAGAGCTAATCAACCAAGTGAGGCCAACCACAGAGGCAATAGCCAAGGACCTAAGCATGTAAAAATAGAACGATTATGTAGTCAGTGACTATTGATGGGCATATATAACTTTTTTAAAGATATTTGTAAATATCTTGAAAAGTGTTGCCGAGTACTTGCTTATTCCGAGTCGTCATTAGTTTTACCCGACTATGTAGTCTGCACCGAGTAGATCGGGTGGAACTTAAGAAAAAAATTCAACTCTAAGAGCTATACTCGGGAAAACTTAGCATAATCATTGTAGAACTTCATAACTTAGATAAAACAAGCTCAGATTTTATTAATAAGGCACATAATACATGCAGTCTCCGACTCACTACTTGGTTGGGCCAAGCAACATAGTGAGTCAGAGAAGAAATATTTATTCATATGTATAAAGGAAATACAAGACTTAGGTATAGAAAGGACATAGCTATTCTATATTCCATCAGTTGCTGACTAGGGCACCGTCTTCAGTCTTTAGTCGGTAGGTGCCCGCATGTGTCACCTCAACGATAATGAACGGCCCTTCCCATAAAGGGGATAGTTTATGCATGTCTTTGGTGGTTTGTATTTTTCACAAGACAAAATCTCCCACCATAAAGGCACGGTCACGAACATTTCGACTGTAATAACGACGTAGGCCTTGAAGATACCTTGCCGACTAGATAGTTGCGATGTCCCTTGCTTCCTCCAACTGATCGCAGTCGGTCTTCATTTGATTTGTCTTCTGAGTGGGCCCGAACTCGCGAATAGCCGAACTCTAACTCGGTTGGTAGCATAGCCTCAGCACCATAGACTAGGAAGATAGGGGATTGTCCTGTTGCCCGACTAACCGTGGTTCTTAGAGACCAGAGAACAGATGGGAGTTTTTGTACCCACCACCCTGCATATGGTTGTAGTCGGTCGAATATCCTAGCATTGATACCTTGTAAGACCATACCATTAGCATGCTCGACCTGCCCATTAATCCGTGGGTGTGCCACAGAAGCATAACAAATCTTGATACCGAAGTCGTCATAGAAATCCTGAAACACGCCACCAATGAACTGAGTACCGTTGTCCGTTATGATGCGGTTAGAAACTCTAAATTGGTATAAAATACTCATGATAAAGTCCTTTGCTCATGCCGCTATTATGGTAGCAACGGGTTTTGCCTCGATCCACTTTGTGAATTTATCCGCTACAACTAACAAGTGTATGAACCCTCCTGGCACTTTCTTGAACGGCTCGACCATGTCAAGCCCCCAAACTGCAAAGGGCCAAGAGATTGAAATTGTTTGAAGTTCTTGAGCTGGAAGATGTGTTTGCCTTGCATAGAATTGGCATCCCTCATATGTGCGAACTATGTCTATAGCATTTCTAACCGCAGTTGGCCAGAAGAAACCCTGTCTATCAGCCTTTCCGACTAACGTCCAGGATGCAGCATGGTTGCCACAAATACCCGAGTAGATCGACTGCAGAATCTGCTTGCCCTCCTCGGGTGTGACGCAGTGCATCAGTACTCCGGATGCGCTTCGACGGTGTAGGTCTTCTCTGAATACAAGGAAACATTTGCTTCGATGTTTGATCCATTTGGCTTCACTGCGATCTTCTGGGAGTTCGTCATCCAAGAGGAATTTGACAATTTAAGTCCACCAGTCTTGAGAGATGATTAGCACTTCATTTGTTGCCGGGGTAGGTTCAGCCCCCGACTGTTCAAGCACTGGTTTCTTCTTGACTGATGGCTTCAATAGTTGCTCGACAAAAATCCCATTCGGGACCACTTCTCGCTTGGATCCCATGTTGGCCAATTTGTCTGCAGCTTCGTTGTATTGTCGCAATACATGAGTTATCTCCAGCCCATCGAACTTGTTTTCCAGCTTTCGTTC
This sequence comes from Oryza meyeriana var. granulata, assembly GCA_003991445.1. Lineage (NCBI taxonomy): Eukaryota > Viridiplantae > Streptophyta > Magnoliopsida > Poales > Poaceae > Oryza > Oryza meyeriana. The sequence goes on along the minus strand of RYFJ01003732.1, from coordinate 39,069 downwards.
CTCCTGATAGTATGCCACCATATTATCGTCAAGACATGTCTAGTCTTTCATGACTTGGTTGACCATGAGTTGAGAATCCCCGCGTATGACCAGTTGGCGGATGCCGAGTGATATGGCAATGCGGAGCCCGTGGATGAGTGCCTCGTACTCCGCAACATTGTGGGAAGCTAGAAAGTGAATCTGGAGAACGTACTTGAGTTTTTCGCCATGACGTTAGCACGACGCCAACCCCTGCACCACCGATTCATTGAGAACTGTCAAAGTACGTCATCCAGTACTCTAGCTTGTCCATGTTTGTAGTCGTCTGGACTTCTGTCCACTCTGCCATGAAGCCGGCTAGAGCTTGAGACTTGATTGCTGTCCGTGGCTGAAAGGTGATGTCAAACGCCATCAACTCGAGTGCCCATTTAGCGATTTTGCCGGTGGCCTCGCGGTTATGTAGGACGTCCCCGAGTGGATACGATGTGACAACAGTTACTTGATGCGACTGAAAATAGTGCACCAACTTCCGAACAATGATGAGTAGGCCATATAACAACTTCTGGACTTGAGGATATCTCATCTTGTAGTCGGCTAGGACCTCGCGGACGAAGTAGACTGGTCTTTCTATTTTCTATATATGGCCTGGCTCTGCTCGCTCGACTACCAGCATCGTGCTGACTACCTGACTGGTTGCCGCCATATATAACATTAGTGGTTCCTGGAGCATGGGTTATGCCAACACTAGTGGTGATGTGAGAAATTTTTTGAAGTCTTTGAAGGCTTGCTGGGCTTTCGATGTCTATTGAAAATCGTTCGCTTTCTTCAATATTTTAAAAAAGGGCATGCCCCGTTCACCAAGTCAAGGTATGAATCGGCTAAGTGCCGTCATGCAGCTTGCCAGATTTTGGATATCCTTCTGGCTAGTTGGGGGTACCATTTCATGATAGCGTTGATTTTCTCTGGATTGGCCTTGATGCCTCGATGTGATACGATGAAACCAAGTAGCTTTCTGGACGGTACACCGAAGGTGCACTTATCTGGATTCAACTTCATCTTGAATCTCTGAAGGATTTGGAAAGTTTCTTCCAAGTCTACGATGAGGTCTTCCTTGGATTTTGTCTTGATCACCCCATCATCGACAAACGCCTCAACGTTGCACCTAAGTTGAGTGTGTAAACACCACTGAATTGCTCGTTGATATGTTGCTCCAGTGTTTTTCAACCCGAACGGCATAATGACATAACAGTATGCTCCAAATGGCGTAATGAAAGAAGTCTTCAGGCAATCCTCCTCCTTCAAGCTGATTTGGTGATATCCCGAGTAACAGTCGAGAAAACTGAGAAGTTCGCACCCCGCAGTTGAATCCATCACCTGATCTATTCTGGGTAGACCAAATCGGTCTATGGGGCACGCCTTATTTAAGTCGATGTAGTCGATGCACATGCGCCATTTACCGTTTTCTTCTAGATCAAGACTGTGTTTGCCAGCCAATCCGGATGGTAGACCTCTTTGATGAACCCGGCTACAAGGAGCTTGGTTATCTCCTCCCGAATAGCATCTTTGCGGTCTTGTGCGAAGCGCCGCAGTCGTTGTTTGACTAGCTTGGCGTCACGTTTGACATTAAGGGAATGCTCGATCACCTCCTTTGGTACACCAGGCATGTCAGAAGGTTTCTAAGCAAATATATCCCTGTTCGCCTGGAGGAAGGTGACGAGCTCGTCTTCCTATTTCGGGTCAAGTCTGGTCTTGATAAGAGCAGTTTTGGAGGGGTCGGAAGGGTCCAGGGTATCTTTTTTGTTTTAGAGTCTGATAAAATTCCCGACTTGGCTGTTTTTTTTGCCAGAACTTGATCATCCTCGCTTGCTGTTGTAGCAGCTAGTCGGATGTTGTTGCGCCCGACTGCCCGCTTCTTGAGATTGGGCCAGCTCATATCTCTCCTTGTCGTAGGTGAAGGCTTTCTTGACATCGCTGCGAAGAGAAAGCACTCTGGCTGGTCCTAGCATCTTGAGAATCATGTATGTATAATGCGACATTGCCATGAATTTGACTAGTATTGGCCGTCCGACTATCGCGTGATACGCGGTCTCGAAGTCGGCAACCTCGAAGCAGATATTCTCGATATGGAAATTATCCGGCGTGCCAAAAGTAACTGGCAGAGTTATCTGTCTGAGTGGAGTGGAAGACAAGCCGGGGATTACCCCGTGGAAGGGCGTTGTACTCGGCCGTAGCTCGGAGCAAGGGATCTTCATCTCGTCGAACGTCTTGGCGAACAGAATATTGAGAGCGCTTCCTCCGTCGATGAGAACCATCTTCAGCCTGATGCTTCTGATGACCGGGTCAAGAACGAGTGGGTAACGTCCTGGATGAGTAACCCGATCGGGGTGATCCGCACGGTCAAACGTGATCGGCGTTTCTGACCAACGGAAGTACTGGGGGGCGTCTGCTGAGACCGAGTTGACTCAGCGTGCTGTGAGCTTCTGCTTCCACTTGGACTCGTATGCAGTCGGCCCTCCAAAGATGTGGTTGAGCTTAGCCTGGGGATGTTGGTAATCCCCGGCTACTCCCGAATCTGGCTTATCCTTGTCTTAATTGCCACCAGATGTTGAAGTATGCTCGGAAGTAAACTTTTTGAGCATGAAGTAGTACTTAGCCGCGTGCTTGCATTTTGGATGAAAGGGGCATAGCCCATTCTTCACTTTTTGGTAGTCATCTATCCTCGGGGGTCGCGGCTGAGTATGCTCCACAACAGCCACCACATTGTTCAACTTGCGCTTGTGGTTGCCGGACTTGTTCTGTGCTGGCTCGTCATTGTCTTTTTTGTCCTTCTGCCGAGGCTCCTTCTTTTCGTCCAGGGCCTTAGCAACTACGTTGGCCAAGTTGGCGTATTTGTTCGCCATGTCAAAAAGAGCCTTGATAGAAGAGGAAGGTTTCCGAGTAAACTTGGCAATGAACGGGGTGTCTCGACTCCCTTACAGAAGGCGGTGATGACAACCTTGTCCTTGCTCTTCGGAATTGAATTCCTCTTCTCAGAAAACCTCTTGATGAAATCACGAAGAGACTCGTTCTTCCTTTCATGCAACTGATACAGATCGTACTCGGAAGATGCCCCTACCTGGCGTGCCAACTGTCGATGTTTTACACCGGCAATAATAATATGGGGCTACTTGTGAGACCTAAACTTGATGGATTGCAAAGGAACACGGAACAATTTATACTGGTTCAGGTCCTTGAGATGAGGTAATACCCTACTTTCAGTTGTGGTGTATTGTCTTTGAGATTTCTCTGGTGAGATTTTGATATTCTGCCCTCAGGGGGCGCCATGGCTCCTCTTATATACCGAGGGACAAGGTTACAGGGTAGGAATCCCAGTCGGACTCCGACCAAGAGATTTCCTTATAAGAATACAACGTACCCGACTAGGACCATATCCTTTTCTTGTCGTGTAAGGTAATGTATGTCGAGTTCTATTGTATCCCTAATTACAAGGTTTGGCCCATCCTCTGTCCGAGTGGCCCTAATGCTTTTCATGAGATACTCGGAGCCCATGGCCTCCACCTAAAGGGGAAACACTCGGTAAAAATTGCTTCATGCTTAAGAAGTTTGCTTCTAAGCAGACGTTAGCACCCGGTGAGCAAAAAGACAAAGACAAGCCAGACTCGGGTGTAGCCGGTGACTATCAAGATCCCCAGGCTGAGCTCAATGACATATTCGGAGGGCCATCTGCATACGAGTCCAAGCACAAACAAAAGCTGACCACCCACAAGGTGAAATCAGTCTCATTAGACGCCCCCCAATACCTGCGCTGGTCAGAGACAACAATCACATTTGACCGTGCGGATCACCTTGACCGAGTAACGCATCCAGGACGCTACCCACTTGTTCTAGACCCGGTCATCATAAGCATCAAGCTGAAGAAGGTTCTCATCGACGGAGGAAGCGCACTCAATATTTTATTCGTCAAAACACTCAACGAGATGAAGATACCATGATTCGAGCTGTGGCCGAGTACAGCTCCCTTCCACGGGGTAGTCCCTAGCATCTCTTCAACTCCACTTGGACTGATCACTCTGCCAGTAACTTTCGGCACGCAGGAAAATTTCCGCACAAAGAACATTTGCTTCGAGGTCGCTGACTTCAAGACCCCGTATCACACCATATTCGGACGGTATGCACTCGCCAAGTTCATGGTAGTACCGCACTATGCATACATGATGCTCAAGATGCTAGGACTAGCAGGAGTACTCTCTCTGCGCAGCGATGTTAAGCAAGCTTTCACTTGCGACAAGGAGAGTTGCGAGCTGGCCCAATCTCACGAAGCGGCAATCAGACGAAGCAATATACAACTAGCTACAACAACTGCAAATGAGGACGACCAAGTCCCGGCGAAGAAAGCAGCCAAGTCGGGAATTTCAGTAGATTTAGAAACAAAAAAGATACCCCTAGACCTTTCTGACCTCACCAAGACTGTGCTTGTCGGGACCGGACATGACCCCAAGTAGGAAGACGAGCTCATCACCTTCCTCCAGGCGAACAGGGATATATTTACTTGGAAACCTTCCGATATGCCTAGTGTACCAAGGGAGGTGATCGAGTATTCCCTCAATGTCAAGCAGGATGCCAAACCAGTCAAGCAATGACTACGGTGCTTCGCACAAGATCGCAAAGATTATCTACGAGGAGATAACCAAACTCCAGGCAGCCAGGTTCATCAAGGAGGTCTACCACCCGGATTGGCTGGCAAACCCAGTCCTGGTCCAGAAGAAGAACGGTAAATGGCGCATGTGCGTCGACTATACCGACTTAAACAAGACGTGTCCCAAAGATCCATTTGGTCTATCGAGAATATATCAGGTGGTCGATTCAACTACGGGATGCGACTTACTCAGTTTTCTCGACTATTACTTGGGATATCATCAAATCAGCTTAAAGGAGGAGTGCCTGAAGACTTCTTTTATCACGCCATTTGGGGCATACTACTATGTCACTATGCTGTTTAGGTTGAAAAATGCTGGCACAACATATCAATGTGCTATCTAGCGGTGTCTTCAGACTCAACTCAGGTGCAACGTGGAGGCATATATCGATGACGTGGTGATCAAGACCAAAGTCAAGGAAGACCTCATCGCCGACTTAGAAGAAACTTTTCAAAGCCTTTGGAGATTTAAGATGAAGCTGAACCCAGAGAAGTATGTTTTTGGAGTACCTTCAGGGAAACTACTCGGTTTCATCGTTTTACAACGTGACATCGAGGCAAATCCAGAGAAAATTAATGCAATCATGAACATGGCGTCCCCGACTAGCCAGAAGGACGTACAGAAGCTGATTGGCTACATGGCAGCACTCAGCCGATTCGTTTCCTGACTCGGCAAATAGAGCATGCCATTTTTTAAACTACTGAAGAAAGTTGACAATTTTTAATAGACGCTAGAAGCCCAACAAGCCTTTGAAGACTTCAAGAAGTTCCTTACATCACCACACGTGTTGGCATCACCAATGCCCCAGGAACCACTTATGTTGTATTTGTTGGCAACCACTTAGGTAGTCAGCACGGTGTTGGTAGTCGAGTGGGCAGAGCCAGGCCATATACAAAAAGTTCAAAGACCAGTTTACTTTGTCAGCGGAGTCCTAGGCGAATCCAAGATGAGATATCCCCAAGTACAGAAGTTGCTATATGGTTTGCTTATAACTGTATGGAAGTTGGTGCACTATTTTCAGTCGCATCAACTCACAATTGTCACATCGTATCCACTCGGGGACGTCCTACAAAACCACAAAGCCACTGGTAGAATCGCTAAATGGGCGCTCTAGTTGATGGCGTTTGATATTATCTTCCAGCCATGGACAACAATTAAGTCCCAAGCACTAGCCGGCTTCGTGGCCGAGTGGACAGAAGTTTAGACAGCTACACCAGCAGTCAAGATCGAATACTGGATGATGTACTTCGACAGTTCCCTGCGGATCGACGGAACAGAAGCTGGCGTCATCTTGACGTCGCCCACTGGGGAAAAGCTCAAATATGTCCTTCAAACATATTTTCCAACGTCTCATAATGTCGCCGAGTACGAGACACTTATCCACGGGCTCCGTATTGCCATATCACTCGGCATCAAGATCTGTTATGCTTCTGTGGTACAGCCACGGAGTAACAATCAAATGAAGGTAGATTGGTTGAGCTCAATCAGTTGGAAGAAGCAAGAGACATCACAACTATCCAGTCGGCGAAGTATCTTCAAGGCCTACATCGTTATCACAATCGTAATGTCCGTGGCCACGTCTTTTCGGTGGGTGATCTCGTTTTGAGAAAAAATTAAACCACCAAAAACAGGTACAAACTATCTTCCTTATGGGAGGGGCCGTTCATTATTGCTGAGGTGACACTTCCGGATGCCTACCGACTAAGGACTGAAGACGGCGTCCTAATCAACAACTCATGGAACATAGAACAGCTACGTCTTTTCTATACCTGAGTATTGTACTCCATTCATATATATATAAATAAAATTTCTTACTTTGACTCACTACATCGATTGTTTCAACCGAGTAGTGAGTCGGGGGCCACATGATGATAACATGTCTTCTGTTATTACTAAAGTTTGAGTCTATTTTATCTAAGTCATGAAGTTTTATAATGATTGTGCTAAGTTTTTGCCGAGTATAGTCCCATGGGACAAACGCCTTTTAAAGTTGATCTCTACTCACTCGGCATAAATTGGCTAGTTGGGTAAAACTAATGATAGCTAATGTAGGACCAAACACAAGAACCAAGCCTATCAGAGAGGGGTGAATGGTAGGAACACCAAAAACTAAAATCTTTTGTGGAATAAAAGAAACCCTCAAACCTGGATGGAGTGCACCGGTCAAACCGTCTCTGTTGCGCTGGTCTGACCACCGTATGTCTGCCGGTAGAACCGCTGCCTCGCCACCGCGCTCTTGTCGGATGAGCCGTCGGAATTCAGAAGGATACACATTGAAGATGCTCTTCAAAATAGATTAACTTTATTGCATCAAGATGTGTTTACAAAGTGCATACAAAGCACTCCTCTCTCTCAAAACTAAACCCTAGCTTTTCTCTCTTCCAAAAGTTATACATTTAGGGCCTCAACCCCTCATCTATTTATCCTACACAAAGTAGGAGTAGAACTTCTAGTCCTACTAGGACTCAACTTCTAGTCCTACTATGACTCAACTCCTAATCCAAGTAGGACTGAACTCCTAGTCCAAGTAGGACTCAACTCCTAATCCAAAATAAACTCCTCTTTCCATATGCACACAATTCCTCTTGTATGCCATATGGAATCTTCACTTTCACGTGTATTGATCTCTAGCCTTTAGTATCCCGCGCAATCTCCCGATCATCTGGATATCAACTTCTCCCAAGTTGACTCCCAATGCATACAAGTTAAACTAGCGATCAAAAGACCTCACTCATATTGCTAGCAGACACAAGAATATACTATAGGTATAAAACAAAGCTCCACTTTTCTTTTTTATTTTCAAATTGAGAGCAATGCAATAAATTAAACATGAATGCATCGAAAAACATAAACTCCCCCTCAAAACAACCTTCAAACCCTCCCATCGAAAAAACAAAGCAAATCGAGAAGATATCAAAGGTTTTGAAAAAGACAACCAATTGCCAATGATATCACCAAGGTTCTCATTAATTGACATATATCCACTTGTATTATTATCAAAAACTACTTTCTCCATAACTAGCGAGGAAAAAGCTAATGAAGAAGTAGATATTATATTGCTAATTCATAAGTAGATCAATGTTACCTTAAAAACAATAATGCCTCAACCATTTAATGCACATGGGGAGTATGTCGCCAAAATACCTATGCACAAGAAGATGTCGAGGCCTTTGTGTTGGAATTAGAAATAAGAATTTTAGGAATCCAACACTGAGACACACGACCAATAGAACCAGTAGACAAAGCACATGTATATGTATAAATAGAATCAGTACCAGACTTACCTGAAAACTTACCTTGGGGCTTCACCGAAAACTTATCCGACCAATGCTGAAAAGTCAGTCTAACCACCGTCAGCCGTCGGTCTAATTGCTAACATGCCTGCGGTCTAACTGCCCATGGCCACCGGTTGGACCTCCCTGGGGCTTATGGTCTGACCAGGCCACTTGAAGAAAACCTCGACATTTGCCACCTCAACCTTGCAAGTTTACGTTCTCTATCTTTTTTTGTTTTCTTGCAAGTCTAAAGCAAAACCGAACCAAATGCCCATCCTTACCACAATGAGAGCAATTATACTTCACATGTGTTTTTTCTTAGAAAAAGAAGAAGAAGAAGAAGAAACAATTGCACAAGTTGTAGAAAGGTTCGACAAAATTCCAGCGGATTTGAAAATCGTTTTCTTTTGTTAGGGTTTTGTCAAAATCTCACAACTTTTAGAAAAATCAAGAATACTCGGTGGATGATTAGTAAAAGAAGCATGTGCATCAAAACCTATTCCTCTATTATGTGTGCTCACTTTAGAAGTATCCAAAATCATATTGAATTTCTTTTTACCATCGGAAAACCTTTGCAAAGAACTTTTCAAATAAGCAACCTCATTTGTCAAAGAAACACAATTTTCAGAAGATTTTGCAATCCCTTTTTGTTGCGACAATTTGAGTAAGAAAGTACTTCGTGAGTTTTCATGTCATTTTGCAAAAACTCAACATGACCAAGAGCATCTTTTAATTTCATCTCATTTAAAAAACACTTTGAGCAAGCTTTAAAACTTGAAATATCCTTGTGTTGTTTAATCCTTTTATCACATAAAAATTGAATAAGGAACTAGCACCAAAAGTAACTTTATACTTTTTCAAAAGATTCTTTGTTAATAACAACTTATCAACAATACAAGAATGCAAAGTAAAACCAAGAGCAAAAGATAACTCAAGCTTTTAGTTTTCTCAATTTCAACTTTCAATCTTAGAGAAATGTTAGTATTGACATTTTTTAAAATAGTAATTTCTGAATATAACACTTCACAAGATTTGCAATCATCATCAGGAATTAGAGATTTTAATCTTGCAATTTCAGAATTTAGAACATTAACAGTATGATCATGTTTTCTAAGCATTTTAGTATATTATCAAGTTTATCAGCGAGATCAAAAGTAATATGTTTTAATTGATCATAAGTAAAATTTACCTTGTCATCGTCATTGTCAAATTTATCTTCATCGGAGTTTGACACACTACGAGCAATGAGAGCTAAACTTGTAAAATGCTTACCTTTGCCTATGCTTTCGTTGTCGCTTTCATATTATTCATCAGTCAACTCAACTTGCTTGAAGGCTTCTAGCAATTGACGTACTAGTTTGCGTCTGCTATTTTTTCTTTTCTCTTCAACAGTTAAGCGCTTGTTGTCCTTCTTGTTCTTCTCCTCCTCGTCTTTCTTGTTGGATCTTCTGAGCTTAGGACACTTGGAACGAATGTGGTTTAACTCTCCACATTCAAAGCACCGGGCTAGGCCTCCTTTTTTCCTATTCTTAACATTATTCAAAGCTCGAGAAAACTTATTAATAAGCAAAGCCAAGTCCTCCTTAGAGACTTGCTCGAGTTGTTCATCGGATGTGGCTTTTAAAGCAGTAAGAGAAAATGACAAAAAAGCATCTATAGAAGGAGCCAAAGAAGATACCAAAGCAGTGGATTTAGAATCAATCTTGCAAGAAAGAATGTTCATCTCATGTGTCTTTAATTTAGTGTAAAGAGAATCCAAGGTTAAAGTATTCATATTAACAGATTCTTGAATTGATATAACCTTCATCTCCCAGATAGACATATCAAGACCATTGAAAAGATGTCTAGCAATTTCGGACTGTGTATAAGTAGTATCAAAAGAATCATCCACAGAACGAAGGTTGCTAAGAACTTTATTGAAACGTGCAAAATAATCATCCAAAGCTTCGCTAGGTTTCATCTCAAATTTCATATAGTCCTTTTTAAACACATCTTTACGTATTTCCTTAATGTTCGAAGAACCTTAATGAAAATCACATAGGGCCTTCCACATCTCATACGCAATTTCAAAATGAGAAATCCGATCAAAATCTGAGCGAGAAACACCACTTAAAATTATATTTCTAGCTTTACAATTGTTTTCAAATTCAACTTTGTTTCCTGTAGTTATAGCCTCAGGAATATCATAAGGATTAGAAATTTTTTACCAAATATTATAACCCTGAGACATAATAAATGATTGCATCTTTTGTTTCCAAAATGGAAAATCAACTTCATCAAAAACATATGGCTTGGATGAAAATCGGTCAGCCATGGCTGAATCTCAAAATCGGTGAAGATCAAAAAGAGAAAACAAGGCTTTAATACCACTTGTAGGATCGAACGCAAGAACCAAGCCTATCAGAGGGGGATGAATGGTAGGAACACCAAAAACCAAAATCTTTTGTGGAATAAAAGAAACCCTCAAACCTAGATAGAGTGCACCGGTCAGACCGTCTCTATTGCACCGGTCTGACTGCCGTATGTCCGCCAGTAGAACCGCTGCCTCGCCGCCGCGCTCTTGTCGGATAATCCGTTGGAATTCAGAAGGATACACACTGAAGATGCTCTTCAAAGTAGATTAACTTTATATTGCATCAAGATGTGTTTACAAAGTGCATACAAAGCACTCCTCTCTCTCAAAACTAAACCCTAGCTTTTCTCTCTTCCAAAAGTTATACAACTAGGGCCTCAATCCCTCATCTATTTATACCTAAAACCTCCTACACAAAGTAGGAGTAGAACTTCTAATCCTACTAGGACTCAACTCCTAATCCAAGTAGGACTCAACTCCTAGTCCTACTAGGACACCACTCCTAATCCAAAATAAACTCCTCTTTCCATATGCACACAATTCTTCTTGTATGCCATATGGAATCTTCACTTCCATGTGTATTGATCTCTAGCCTTTAGTATCCCGTGTGATCTCCTGATCATCTGGACATCAACTTCTCCCAAGTTGACTCCTGATCCATCACCGGCAATACTCCCGAGGCCTCAAGACTCACCTACACATGCAAAAACAAAGAAACCATATCCGAGCACAAGTTCTTCCCAACTTGACGCGTATTAGCCACACACACTCACACCAACATCCACATATATTTTCAAACCAATCTCTTATTAAATAAATCATTTGCAAAGCCAATTACTCATCACAAAATATTAATCATGACAATGATTCTACAGCTAAGATAGAACATGTACTCAGCAAGATATTACAACAAACAACAAAAGCATCTACAATATATATACATTGTTTTTGTTCTCTTCAAACACCGACTACTTAAGAGTTTATGTTTACAATGGCAAATCTTCGGCGATTGCCTGAGCGGTCAGCCTAACCTGTTGATCAACTCCAAGCCTTTCTCCGGGGTGGTGCCCTCAAAAAAGCCCTCGTTGACTGCCTCAATATCTACCTGTGGGTAGAGAGGCTTTGTCATGGCCAATGTTTGGGTGATACCCACGGTGGCGTGCTCAGTAGCATATTCTTTTAAGATGGCCGGAGCCTCTTCAAGACGTTGAGCCACCTGGGAGGGAGAACTTGAGCTGGATCCGGCTAGGCCTGGCTACATGATGTCTAACAAAGTCTTCGCAGAATCTACTATGTTATTCCGTGAATCCTTTGTTACTTTGGTCTCCTCATCAAAGGCACCGAACTGAATCTGCGAATTGGCCTTGAAGGTTGCTCATACAGAAGAGAAGCATAAGAAAGTTTGGATATCTAGTCGGGCAGAGTACAAGAGCGATATGCAACTTACTCGCGTACTCGGTGTCGACCTTGGACTTCACCTTCTTGAGCACTTTTAGCTCCTTTTTTAGGTGTTCAATTTCCAGAGATTGGTTATTCAGATTTGTCTATAGAGCTACAGCCAAACAAGACTGAAGATTAAGAACACAGAGAAGGATGTCTAGAGCTACTCGGGCAGAAGGGAAATTTACCTCTAATGGTCCCTATCTTCTCCCAGTTCTTGTCCTGAAGCTTATTGACCAAGTCCTTCAGCCAATCCTCCCTCTCCTTGTTGGTTCTTTCCAGCTCATCCTTGGTGGCCTGGAGCTAGTTAAGTTGAGCGAGCTGGGGAACGAGTTGGGTAAGAACCTTACCCATCTTCTCAGATCGCTCAATGACTTTCTACACAAGTCGGACGATTATCAGACAAGGTGAGTTACGATTGTAGAAGATACAAGATCAGCCAATCAGCTTGAAGTTGCAGATGCAGTCGGTCGAATAACGTACCTAGACATTCCTTGAAGCTTGAATGGCAGCCTCCATCAACTTGACTCGTTCCCTCTGGGCAGCCTCCTCGTTTAGCTCGAAAGTCTCTTCATCTTCTTCCGGGGTGACCCAATAGAACACCAGGGGAAAGTTTGGTGGAGGGGCTTTGAGCCTGGGGAGGTCATTGTCTTCCGAAGACAAGGATAATGGAGGAGAAAGAGTTCTGGGCCTTGGGTCTTCGGGGGGCGCTGGCTCTTTGATTGACTCAGCAACTCGGACTTTAGTCGTGCTTGCAGTATCCCGACTAGGCAAAGTTTGTGGCCCAACCGAGTGTGCTGTCTCAACCTTAGGGGTTGGAGTGGCACTCGGCTCGGGCTAGGGCTCTGCAGGCTCGGCCTCAGTCGGAACGGTGACGACGACGGGGGTCGGTGGCGCTGTCCCTTTGGGTTTCGTACCTCTTGGAAGTCTTAAATCTCCACCCCTGTGTGCCAGGGGTGGAGGCAATCGGCGAAGGGCCCGAAGGCCTACTCGGCGGTATGGCAGCAAGAGGTGTGGAGCCCGGGCCAGTCGGTGCCACACTAGGTGTGGCTGGCTGGGCTAGGGGAGTAGTCAGCAGTGTGGTCCTAGGGCTGATTGGTCCTAGGGTAGTGCTGCTGGGGTCTTTGATCATAGGACCGCCTGATGCCTTACTTGGCATACTCTTTTTCTTGGCTGGTCCGCCATGGGTTGCTTCCCAGTCCTCTTGGGGCTGGGTTGGAGCGCTGAGGGGCTGGCCGGCCATTTCCTGGACTCCCTAGCCGGCAGGCTGAGAGGATTCAATGAGAACTCAGCAAATTCCTGCAAGCATTATGCACAAGGCCAGACTCAATTGGACTGAGCTCATATCAACCATCACAGACAAATATCAAAACAATTAGAGAACAAGGAATTACCATCGGCCAAGGCCTGCTCTGGCAGTAGGCCTTCGGAGCCCTCTTGGCGTCCAGGGTCTCGACTACTCCATTGACAAAGTAGCCGAGCAAGATGTCGATGACGACGTCCTTGTCGACAAAGTCAGAGCACTCCCGCATCGGATCTTTCTTCCCCTGGTAGTCATAGTCAAGGTGAATCCTAGCCTTCAGGGGCTGAATCCGATGATTCTGGAAGGCCCAGGCCACCCATCGCCCGGTTAGCCCCTTCTCCTTTAGGGCCTCTATCTTCTCGAATAGCAGCTACACCTGGACCATGTCAACTTGAGATGGAAGATCTATCCAGCTCTCCAGAACCGTGGGTGGATTTCCTTTGAAGGGCAGTAAGGAGGGCTCGAGGTTTAAGCAGTAGAACCACTCCTGGTACCATCCCTTCATCAAGGTCTTCAGGGGGACATGGAGATAGGCCTTCTTCATCTCGTTGCGGAGTTAAAGGCATGCTCCCCCTATCACCTGGGGTTTGGATTTGGAGGGTTGTGGCTTGACATGACAAAAGAAAGAGAAAAAGATTGAAATGGAGATCAACACCAAGAAAGGCTTCACAAAGAGTCACGAAAATGGAGATCTAGAGGATGGAATTGGGGTTGAGGTGGATGAGCTTGATTTTATAATAATCGAGGAGACCATGGAGAAATCAAAAGTGGGAAGAGCAAATCCCCGATTGAAGAAAGAAGCAAAAACCACGAGTTCGTGGGTGCCTGGAGAGGGGATTGACTCACCAATGGCGGGACGCCAGTTGATAAGTTCCTTGGGCTAGAGGCATTTCTTCCTCTCCAGATGAGCTAGCTTCGACGAGAAAGTTGTTGGCGTTGGCCACGACCTGGACGGCATGTTGAGGATCTCAAATGGAGCCCTCGGCATCTTCGGGGTGCGAAGATAAGGGGGAAAGCTTCTAGAAGATAGGAATCAAAGCAGGAATGGAGATTTCTGCGGATTTCTAGAGGGGAGCACGAGCTACTGGAAACCCTAGGTGGAGCGGAGAGTGCGAGGTTTGGGTGCGATTTCTAGAAGCTGAAGCGTTTGGCGATTTGGGGGAGAAAGGGGAATCTTTTCTCTCTTCCCGTGATTTATAGGCCTGCGCTAGGTGGCTGGTTTGGGCCGACCTGCTTAGTAATGGGCCATAAGATATGAGTTCCTAAATAGCATGTCCTATAGGGACAACGGTTGTCTATGTTAAAATCACAGTGCAGATGCTATTTTACAGGAACCGATTAAAATAACCAAATATGCTTCATGTTAAGCCTAGTTACTGGACACATATGTTCAGATATTTGAGTTATTTAATAGGTATTGAGGATATATCCTTACAAAGATCAATGGCTGGTCTTCATTAAAATTGGAGATGCAGGTATCTCTCAAGTACACCTAACCACATATTGGGTCAAAATCTATGAAGTGGTACTCAGCTTACATGCTTAGCCAAAATGCCATTGAGCAAAAATATTTCCAGTTGATATGATGTGAAGAATCCAATTTCTAATAAATATATCACTCGGGAAAGATTTAAAGGTTAAAGATCTTTGACTTTATGTTTAATTGTTTCACAATTAAGCATAAAGTTGGAGGCTACATCTAATAGGTGCGCCTACTCAATGCATACTATTCATCTTTTTCTATGAAGCCCTTCATAGCCTCGTTGCCAGCTGATATAAAGCAGAACTTGGAAAAAAGGAACTCGGACAATGGGTACTCGGGAGCAAGGCACTCGGGAAAATTTCGCTAAGGAGGATGAGCACTCAGCATCAGCTGTGACTCAACTATGAAGGTCTCAGGGGCTAATGTGGAGTCCATGGGCCCCGGGTACCTCATGGAAAGTATTATGGCCACTCGGATAGAGGATGGACCTGATTATGTAATTAAGGATACAATAGAACTCGATATATGTTATCTTGTAAGACAAGGAAAGGGATATAGTACTAGCCGGGTACGTTGTGTTCCTAGAAGGAAACCCCTTAGTCAAGTTCGACTGGGATTCCTATCATGTAACCTTATCTCCCTAGTATATAAGGGGAGGCAAGGAGCCCCTTGGGGCATATACAGAATCTCACCAGAGAAACTTCAAAGGGAATACACAATAGCTGGAAGTAGGGTATTACCTCACCTTGAGGACCTGAACCAGGATAAATTCGTTTCGTGTTTCTTTGCAATCCATCAAGTTTAGGTCTCACGAGTAGCCCCATATAATTATTGCCGATACAAAGCATCAACACTTCTTTACTTCGTTCACGATCGTCGGTGCAATGGTGCACTCCTTAGGGTTTACGTTTTTTTACGAAACCGATTGAAAACCGTGAATTTTCGAGGTTTCGACTTCAGGTTGAAAGTAGATTCCAAGCAACGAAACCGATCGAAAAAACTAACAATTGAAACCATGACCGTTCATGATTTTTTTTATTATTTAGACTGCCAAATGCCTATTAAATTGGTCAAACTGTCTTATCAATGCTAGAGATTGAAATCCATTACTCAATCAAAAATTTAAATCTAAAACAGTTTAATTTTACTGAGATTTGATCGAAATTTGACGAAAAATGTGATTGTGAGCGGTCGCGCCGATCGCCTACAAAAAGCCATCGCACCGGCCTTGCGGCTAGCGGCTCCCTGGCTGAGCAAAAACCACCCTCCTAGTGGGCGGCAAGGGGCTGCCTGCAAAATGGCAGATGACCCGATGGTCGTCCGTTAGCGGTGGCCGACGTCCGTCTGCCATGTCATCAAAAACGCCCTTTGGGAGGGCTAATAGGGGAATTTTTTATTTTTATATATTTTTTAAAAAATATTTACAAAAGTATATTTTTATTTTTAATATTTACACATCTATACCCCTAATGCCCTCTGGGAGGATGTTTTTTACCAATGATTTTCTCTACACTAGTTATAGGCTCATGTATTGCAATGGTTTTCCTCACCTTAGTGGAAGGATTTAGGTCAAGTGGACTATTTTGTTTTTTTTATATAGTTCTCTTTTTTAAAAAAATTGGTTTTTAGGTTAGATGTTTTTATGGGAGAGAAGAGGTTTCACGTGGAAGTGGGGGATGGAGGGACAAAGGAGGATGACTCCCTCTTTAAGTAAGTAGTAGAGACATTTCATGCAAGATTAATTTGCTTTAATTTGTGGGCGGTATAATTTTATGACTTCGTACTATCCATGCCTTAGAACAACTATGAAATTACTACAAATGATTAAAATGGTGAGACTTCAATTGAAGGTATATAAGACTATCATCCAATCCATACCTTAATTTCTCAATATCAATTATCCTAATAACTAAAAAAAATTGAGAAGACATGCTCCATAAGAAAGGAAAGAATTACCAATGCAGAGATTAACCTTGTAAGATGCTAGAAAAATTGTCCGTGTATTGCAACAGAATAAATCAATTTTAATTTAATTATATGGCTAAAAAAGAAAATTTTAATTATACATAGATTGGTATTGTTATATGTAAGAATGATCTATACTCTCTCTGTCGAAAGAAGATTTATAGCCATACTCTCTCTAACGAAAGAAGATTCATATCTAGGAATTGATTATTTTGAACAGAGGAAGAACTTGTTTAAAAAACATATACTTTATTTTATTTTTTTATGATCTAGCCTATGGAATTAAGCTAACATGGCTCTTGAAAGGCTGGAATCAAGAGAAGCTCGAACACAAGCATGACCTCACGGTGCTCATTCACCTCTTGGCTCTTGCAGCCGTTCATGAGACGGATTGAAAGCTAGCAAGCACAATAGTAGTACTCCCATGCATGGATCAATCATCTAAAACAATTTTACATCCAGCCCAGCAAACTTAGTCTCTCTCGTCCGCGTGTGACAGCGTCAGCATGCATAGCCATCTATCGATCGATGCAAAGGCCAAACAACTCTAAGGTGGAGTCCAATTCTTTAGTCCCGATGGCCCATCACGGTGAGGAGCCCATCAACTGAGTAGATGCGCTGAAAGCAACCCATACAGACAATCCTGTCCGCGGTATGTGGGAAGGCTCGTACGCATGAACACGGATGAAAGAAGATTCAATTATTTAATCGGACACCGCCAACGCATGTAGAACACGAACGACGTGGAAGCTGAGCGGTAATCGGAGGATGTACCAAAATTTACGATATACTAAAATTTCAGCGTAAACAACTTTAATTTTTTATAATAGATAAAATATTACGTAAAGATTAACATCTTCAAGGCTGACGGGTTGGGACGATGGAGGGCTGTGCCACGTCAGATTTTACTGTATAAAAATTACCGTGCGGTATTTTTTTTCTTCGCGTTGTGCACCAATCAGCTCGCAGCGGTAGCCGGTAGGAGGTTTTTGTTTTCGGCTGTGCAGGAGAAATTTCCTAGATGTTAGGTGGGCCAAGAAGCGTATGGAGGGCTGCTTTGGTGCGAGGATTCTAGATCTTGGACCGCACCTGGTCGACGCCGTCCTGCGCTGCGTTACAGACATCAAGCTGCTTCATGGCTCTCTCCCGGCAGCCGTGGCTTGGCTGGGCGGCGACCACAACGGGAACTCCTCCTGCGCAGAAGCCGCCGCCACGTGGTGCTGGAACGCCTCATCCATCGCCGCAGGGATAGGAGCGAGGAGCACAAGGAGAAGGGCAATCCATCTGTTGGTTGCTCTACTTACTGGGCTGTCTACCTCATGAGACCATCAGGGCCTCTTGTGAGCTCAAGAAGGTAATGGAGTCCAAATCACTTACCAACGGAGTATATGTGTTTTTTGAAATAAAATAAAAGAATTGTCTAATTCATTAATAAGGGAGAAGTTTTACAAAAATTATTTACAGGAAATGTCCAAAGGCCTTTATTATCTTAGGTTCTATTCTCCTAAGGGTAGGAATGTTCTCAGTTTTTTAGCCACTGCCAGGCACCAAGTTCGTGTTTCCTCCTTTATCTTGGCTAAAATAGCAGGCAGCGTAGTTACGATACTCTGAAAGATTCTCGTATTACGCTCTTTTCATAACTCCCATGATATCAGCAGGATCATCGTACGAAGGGGTTTTTTTTGGTATTCTCGGTGTGCTAGCAATCACTGTCCACCACTCTTTCATTGTGTCATAGTCATCCCAAAGGTTGATTAGCATATCACAGTTCATCCATGTGACCATCCCACTCTAAATTCTCCTTGAGAGCCTACACTTAGTGAAGAGGTGTATGACCGTCTCTTGGCAAGAGCGGCATAGTGGGTATATTCTCTGATTTGGCCATCCTCACTCCTGCAAGCGGTCCGCCGTTCACAATCTGTTTTGGATCGTAAGCCACGTAAAGAATTTGTACTTGGGCAACCCCAAAGGTTCCAGATGATCATGTTGAAGATATTGCCTATTGAGCCATTTAGTTGGCAGGCGTAGACTGATCGTGCAAAGTATTCTTCCGATGTTGTTCCATTCCATGTAATCTTGTCTTCATTTTTTTCCACTCGAACCACATCTTGAATTTTCTCTCATAAGTTGACAATTTCAATGAAATGGTTGGCCGTTGTGAATTTATTTATGTTAAGATCATGTATCCATATTTCATCTATAATTGCCACATATACCGTGGTCTGTCGTCTTCTTTTTGCCATGTAGACACTCAGCGCTATGTACTGTGACGCTATCTCTTGCATCCAGGATGAGTTCCAAAAACTCGCTTGTTTGCCATTACCCAAGGTGATTGTGGTTATCGCCGCAAAAAGTTTTCTATCCGTTTCGTCCCAAGGAATCTCATACCAACCCCATGGCTTCGAGGTCTCTTTCCACGAGTATGTTTCTGCTCTAAAAGGTGAGGAGAAGCTGCAGCTAGCGATATGGCAAGATTTTTAGACGAGCGAGGTGATGTTTGAATGTTTCATCTGCAATGCCATTGACGATTTCACTATATATGGGCGTTGAACAAGCTCTTCTTTAAGTTTATGAACACAACATTATTGATCAGGTACAATACATGCCATGGACATCACAACTAATCTATTTTTTCCACCTCATTTCCTTGGGGCAGCATTCACGGAGTTTTAACAGGTACATCAATTTTGTTTTTCTTCCACGATGTTGTAATTAGGCAAATAAGGTAGAATAGTTAGTTCTAATTTTCTTGTGGCTATGTTAAAACAAATTCATGATTGCAGAATATACATGATGGACCCATGTGTCAGGTCAGATCTTCCAATCTACATGTGTTATTGCTATGTGCAGCCTCAAATTTGCTTCACGTTTAAAACCGCGTAGAGAATCAAGAACCAAAGTTGAAAAAGGTTCTTAACCTATAAACAAATTACAGCCTTGCAGAGTTGTAGTTGCTGAACATGTCTCAACATTCAATTCCGAAATATTCTTATTCCTGTATCAATTAATGACTCCAGCTGATCTGCTCCTAGGACCTAGCTACTGACTACACATAGGGAACAGTGAGTACTGCTTATAAGATCTGTGTGATCTATTATTGACACTTAAATTTAGCACTAAGACAAATATGTGGTACGTGGAAGTCAAATTTAAAAAAGACCTGAGCCTTCTTTAGGTGGCTGGTTAGACTGCCCTTAGGAGACTAGTTGGACCGGCAGCCCCAAGTCTGAATCCAATTAAGGCAGTTCTCGTATTTTCTTAGTTGTGCACAGGGTTTTTTAAGTCCTAATTAATCTCTAAGTCTAATAGGACGTGAAGAAGGCTTTGTGAAAGCAAAACCAACCCCTTTGTAAGGGCTATGGCCGGTCCAATTGGCACAATCAATCAACAACCAACAATCCAGCATCCAATTAACCAATTGAATCGTCCTTTTCATATCGCATCTACTTTTTTATTAGTTTTTATCCTAGTTCGTCTATCTTCATCGGCTTGTGCTGTAAACCGTCCGTCCTCATTGCAAGAGTGTGAATCCCTTTGTAGGTTTGTCCAAAACCCTTTCGTTCCGGCCATGAGACGGGTGTTTATCCCATTCTATTGGAATCGGCTCCGCTAGCCAGTTTGATTACAGAACCCATCTTGGTCAAGAGTTTCTTAAGTTGGCGACTATGTAACACCACAAGGCTTTAGGTGCTTCTTGTCGTGTAACCAAAAAAAGTGTCAACACCTATATATTCATTATATGCTCTCTCAATACTTGATAATAAAAGAATTGCAGCATGGTTCATTCTGATGGCTGATACATGCGGTTTCAAATGTAACTAGACAGTATTGTTCCAGCCGTTGCTATGGAGGTAAATTGTTAGTCCATCTTATTTTTTTCTTTTCTGTACTTTAAGATTAAAAATTGGTTAGAGGATTAAAAATTGTTAGCAATACCAAATTAAGATTTAAGATAGGAGGAGAAGCTATGACCATAATGTACTTTAAAGAAGCTAACACCTTTCACTTGTCACAGGTTGGTTGTTAAAGCAACAAGGAAAGAAGGGACTTCCATTGGATAGGAGCATATTGGCGATTCTCTTTGTTGGAACTAATCCCAACTAGAACAGCCTCTTATCTCCCAATATTGATGTGTCTATACACAACAGAGAACTTACGCAATGGGATTGAATGATAGAATGCTTGTCTCATTCATTGGCCTCCTTACACTGAGTGGGCTACATGTTATATAGTGATACACAGGTCACCGGAGATTACATATTTGCCCCCTAGAGGGGCTCAAGCCGAATACACTATGGCAGGTGGCCCCAGGATAGGGGCTTCCTTGTAATCCTCTACAAGGGGGCCCGGCCCTCCGGTCGTTGTTCATAAAACCGTGGCTGTCCGGCGCTCGCGCTTCACTTCCCCATCGCATGCACCCAAAAACTTGCTTCTTGCCTCCCGTTCTTTCTTGCTGCCGGCGACGACCCCAGAGCTTTCCTTCTCGCTTCTCGTTCTCTCCTGCCACCGGCGACGAGCTCAAGCAGCCATGAGTGACGTCAAGGAGGTGCCGGTGCCCGGCTGGCTAGCCGGTGCTGCCGAGGAGGCGAGAGGACACGCTGGTGTGGAGCACGACGAGACCGGGTAGGCATAGCGGCGGCCTGTGGCCGCCAGCTCCAGGCCGCCATGGCCCCAAGCGACGATAGCGCTGGCGATAGAGATGACCACGACGACCTCGAGGGAGGTGGCGGGCTGCTCCGCACGAGTTGCGCCTACCCTGAGCAGATAAGCCGGCTAGGACGGTCTCAAATCCTGTCGTGCCACATCACATGCTCATGGCGGCGGGGAAGCTTTCCTGCACGGATGACGTGCGGCGCCCTCCGCGTGATGAGGAGGTCTTGCACCCGGGGGACCACGAGGCGGTGGTCTTCGAGGCCTTTTACACTGCGGGGTTCAGCTCCCCCTTGGTTCTGCTTGTGGCTAGGGTGCTCGAGCTATTCCACATCGAGCTCCCTATGCTGACGGCCAACGCCATGGCACGCCTGGCCATCTATGAGTGGCTTATACGGGTGGATGGCCGTCAGGCCTCCGCTTGGCACTTTGTGGCCCTCCACTTTCGTGAGCTACCAGCCCAAGATGGTGGTGGAGGACGGAGTGACCCTGGTGCTCAACTTCACCAGCATCAACCTCCAGCTGCGCCCTAGGACGGAGGAGTACTTCCCCACGCGGGCGGCGAGCAAGCAGTGGGCCTCGCGTGGCCATCTTATTTGTTCTACCTCAACATCGGGGCAGACTAGTGGCTCCACTGTACCAACCAGGACATCCTGTATCGCCGAGCCCCGGAGGTGGACGCATCAGAGCCTGAGCTCTTGGCGCTAAACTCTATCTCCCGACGCCTTTACTTGCACCAGGGAATGAGGGACTTTGCAGAGGAGTTCTACCTGCTCCGTGTGACCCCACTCAAGACGGGGTCGAAGCATTCCCTTTCCTCCGGGACTCGGGACGAGCTAGGGGACTACCTTGGCCTAGTGGATTCGTCAGGTCCTCTCCCTGCTCCCTCGCGTACACCTCCACGACGCCCGCCTTCCTTTCTCCTTTATCTTATGTTGAGCATGTGGTTGTTGTAGACCAACTGCAGCCTGTCTCGGCTGCGATCCTGGAGGCTGAGCGGATCCTTGGATGGCCGTTGCTGAAGGAGAAGGCCGCCCGGTTGGTCTGCACAGGGGCCTAGGAGCGCCGGAATTGGATTGCCAAGAAGTTTGACCTAGCGCTCCCAGCGTTGCCTTCCCTCCCGGACTCGGAGCACTCCGAGGCTAAGAGGGAGGGGGAGAGGAAAGGCAAGCACGGTGCGGAGGACGCTCGCGGCTCGAAGAGGTCCAAGGGTTTGTCCAAGGCTCCTGCGCCTCCGATCGTTGTGGTTCCTCTCTAGGCACGCTGCTCTGCGTAAGCCATGTAGGAGGCCTCAGCCAATGACCCGTCCTTGGAAGCTGCCGTGAGGGTCTCTTCCAGCTCCTCCGAGCGGGAAGTTCTTGTCATATCCGCGGAGGGGAGTGGGGAGACCGCGTGGGATGTATGCCTGCCAGGTGAACACGTCTCCTTACGCTGTTGTGCTTGTTTGTTTGTTTGTTTTTTTTTTTTGACTTGTCCTATTTTGTAGGGCAAGATCCTCCGTGCTCCCCTTCGGACGGTGGGGTGGTCCGCTTGTCGTCCCCTGGCCCGACCGAGACGGTGGCCGCCATTTCCCCTCCGTCTTGTGTCTCTCCACAGCCGACCGTGGCGCCTTCCTCCACTGTCCCGGGGTCGTAGCCAGAGGGCGTTGGCCCGAAGCCCCAGGAGGCGGTCGAAGCTGGCTTTGGTCCCAAGGCACACCTGGATCTCCCAGTCGATCCGCACAGGCCATTGGCTCCGGTGAGGGGTTGTCTTGTCTGCTGGGGACCTGCCTAGGCTATGGTTGGAGGTGCCGAGCGACTGGGCTCCGCTAGTTGGGGACTGTGCGCGCGCACTGGAGGCGGACTTGAACTAAGCGGAGCTCTCCAAGCTGCAGCGCTCGCCGGCATGGCAGCTGATGGTGGCCGCCTCGGTGGCCATCCAGCGTGGCGGGCGAGACGTGGCCACCCTACATACGAAGCGACATCACCGAGATGGGGAGGTCGCCTAGGCCCAAGGGGCGGTGGCTCAGGCAGTGGCTGCCCAACACACCGTGGAGAGGGAGCTTTGTGGGGCCTAGGAGAGGGAGAGGCAGGCGAAGGAGGACCTAGTCTGGTTCGAGGCATCTCGAGAGCGAGCGGAGAAGGTGCTCCATGAGTCATGGGCAGGCAGAGGTGGCCCATTTGTCCGCGGGAGCGCCAGCCAACTCGAGGCTTCGCTGGCAACCCTAGGCGCTCATGCTACGGTGGCCGCCCAGGCTCTCCAGGCAGTCCTATCCGGGCTAGGCATCAAGGCTCCGTCACTCCCTGGAGAAGGTGCCTCGGTGGTGGAGCACCTTGCGTGGGTCAAGAAGGTAGGGGCCTTCACCAGCAAGGCCGTGATGGCGTACGGCTCATGGTGCTCCTGGGCCAACACACGGATGCTGTCCTTCCTCCTTCGCGACTAGGGATGCGAGCATATCGGCCCTACCGTTCGTGCGGGGGCCTCGTCGGTTGCCCCGCTACTGCAAGGGGCCTCAACAATGGTTGCCTCCTCCCGATGGGATGCTGACGACTTTGCACGGGGGATCTGGCCTTCAGCGGGTCACGACATCGCCGTGGCGGAGCTGAAGGCCTCTGACAAGGGCAAGAAGAAAGGCGCCCCGAAGGTGTAGAGGGCAACTCTTTTTTTTTGTTAAGTGTTGTACCCAGGCTAGGGCCCCCTTTTGCCTTCGTGTCAGGACTAGCCCGTCCCTGCTTTGAGTTGTACTTGGCACGCTATGTTTTTAATGCATCCCTTCGACTTAATGCATCGTCTCTTCTCCCCCGTTGTATTTTTCTTTGAGATGGGCGCCCTCGCACGTTCCTTGTTTGCCATCTATCGTCCTCAAGCCTTACATGAAGTCCCCCTAACTACTTTGTCGATCAGGATCGCCGTCACCCTGCCACCATCTCCGAATCTGTGCTCCGTCGGGCCTGAGCGGGGGTCGGTTTTGTTGGTTTGTGGGGAGGCCTATCGGGACCACGTCTAGCCATCCGCCGTGCGTGCTGGAGCGGCCGCTGCCGTGCCATCTCCACACTTGGACTTCGGCCCGTTCGAGGCCGAGGTGGGGACTTTGTCTGCCCGCTCGTCGTGGGTGGATGGGTACGACCCGTCGGCCCTAGGGCCCAGCCGTCATCCTTCGCATGGGCTGCCGGTTCCAAGGGGCTTCAGCCACGCACCCGGTCAGTAGGGGGACCAGTCGCGGAGACCTGCCTCCCGTCCTTCAGACACGGAGCACTTCGCCAGGAGCGGGGAGGCTAGCGCTTCACATGGTGCAGGGGGTGCCTTTCTGGCTTGGTTTAGACACTGATTCCTCGTAGCTCTGACTTGTAAATTTAGCCTACGCGTCAACTTGATGTAACTGTCTTGTAATTTTTGTGAGGCAAAAATAATGAAGTTGATCGGGAAGCCTTATTGCTTCGTGTGCGCCCTGCTTCGCCCTTTTTTCTTTTTATCATTATTATTATTATTATTACTATTGTTATTATATTATTAATTTGTGTGCCAGCGGAGGACTTAGCTCAAACAGAGGTATGCGGTTTTGGCATGTCCTTAGTGGCGGCGGTGTATGCCCTCAGCGCGGTTTCTGGCGGGTCTTCGCTTCGCGCCTTTTTCGCTAGCATAGATATATGGCCTCGACACTGATTCGAGCGGAGGACTTAGCTTCGTGTACTCGCTAGTCTTGCCAGTGGAGGCATGTGGCCTCGACGCATTTTTTTTGGAGGACTTAGCTTCGCATACCTGCTACGCTCGTCAGCGGAGGTATGTGGCCTCGATGCAGTTTTCCGCGGAGGACTTGCGTCGTGTACCTGCTACGCTTGTTAGCGGAGGTATGCGACGTCGACGCGGTTTTCCGCGAAGGACTTCTTTTAACTCAATGTACTCGAGATATGTGTGTGGAAGGCGGAGCGGTGCTCTATTTTCATTAGTGATGACAAATAGTACAACTACCGAGCTTAGTACATTGTAATAGCAAAAGGTGAGCTCATGGCAATAGCCAATAGCCACACAGGGGACTTACACATAATACTTCTTGAGGGCCTCCACGTTCCACGGGTGTGGGAGCGAAGTGCCATCTAGGTCGGCTAGGCGATAAGCCCCACGTGTACTAGCCTAGGTCACCACGAAGGGGCCCTCCTATTTGTTCTGCAACTTCCTGGGGTTGAGCGTGTGGTGCAGCACCATGTCTCTGGGCGCAAAGCTACGCAGGGCTAGCTTGGTGTCAAACCATGCCATCGTGGCTACGATGTAACGGTCCAGGTTCTAGGCTGCTTGCCCTCTGGCTTTGTCGATTAGATCGACAGAGACGCTCCACTCGTCCAACCCTCCGGGAGGACGGTCTTCAGGGATCTTCCCTTGATCTCCGCAGGGGTCATGGCCTAGTTGCTGAAGAGCAGTTTAAATGGCATGAAGCCAGTGGCCCTTGTGACGGACGTCCTGTGCCCCCACAAGACGGCTGGGAACTCATCGGCCCATGTGCCCTTGGGGGCGTCGACGAGCCTTTTGTTGAGCGCTGCGAGGATTTTACCATTCGCTCGCTTGACTGCTCCATTGCTTTGGGGGTGCCGGACCGAAGTGAAGCACAACTCTGTGCCTATTTCATCATAGATGTTTTTGAAGGCTGTCGAGTCGAATTGGCGGCCATTGTCCATCGTTAGTTGCCTGGGTACTCCGAACCGGCACATGATGTTGCGCCATATGAAGCGTTGGACGCTCTATGCGGTGATGATGGCCAGCGCCTCCGCCTCGACCCACTTGGAGAAGTATTCAATGACAACCATGGCGAAGCGGAGGTTCCCCGGGGCCCTTGGGAAAGGGCCGAATATGTCGATGCCCCCACCTTGCGAACGGCCACACTGGTGGTATCGGAGTGAGCTGGGTTGGGGGGCGGTGAGAGTATCGGCCCATCCATTGGCAACCTTGACACGAGCGAACGAGCTGCTCCGTGTCTGCCATGATTGTCGGCTAGTATAGCCCCGAGCGGAGCGTCATGCCTGCGATTGCAACCATGGCAAAGCGGAGGTTCCTCGGGGCCCTCAGGAAAGGGCTGACTATGTCAATGCCCCACCCTGCGAATGGCCACACTGGTGGTATCGGGGTGAGTTGGGTCGGGGGGCGGTGAGAGTATCGGCCCATCCATTGGCAACCTTGACACGAGCGAACGAGCTGCTCCGCGTCTGCCATGATTGTGGGCTAGTATAGCCCCTGACGGAGCGTCTTGCCTGCGAGCGCCCTGGGGGCAAGGTGCGTGCCGTAGTGCCCCTCATGTATTTCCTTTAGCAGCTAGGCTCCCTGCTCCTGGGAGATGCACCGGAGTAGTGGAGAGCATACACTCATTTTGTACAACGCTCCCTCTATCAGGACGTAGCCCCTTGCCCTCTAACGGAACCGGCGAGCCTCTGTGCCGGAGGATCCCTCGGAGCCGCCAGCAAGGATGTCTATGATTGGCCCGCACCAGTCCAGGGTCATAGTGATGATTGCACGGGGGTCGGTGCGGCATTGGGATCCGCATTGTCTTGTGCCGCCGACACGCGCAGCACCTCACATAGGACATGTGCGGGAAGGGGCTCATTGTTGGCAGCCGCCTTTGCAAGGGCGTCCGCGTCTGCTAATTCGGAGTGGGGGATGCTCAACACCGAGATGCCCTTGAAGTGGCCTTCGGCTTTTCAGAACACTGCAAGGTACTTGGCGAGCTCTAGATAGTGGGCTTGAAATGACTTGTCAATTTGTCCTGCCAACACTTGGGAGTCCGTTCGGATGATTATATAGGGGGCGTCCATGGCCCTCGCCTTCCGGAGGGCCAAGAGGATTGCCTCGTATTTCGCCATGTTGTTGGTGGTTTGGAATTCCAGCCGTGCTACGAAAGCCGCTGTCCTCCCCGTGGGAGACGTGATGATGGCCGCTGCGCTAGCTCCGGTGGCGCCCCAGGCACCATCTGTGTGCGTCGTCCACACTTCATCGACCGGTGGGGTGTCGTGGGTATGGGTTGGCCTCGTCCACTCCATGACAAATTCTGCGAGGACCTACGATTTGATGGCTGTTCACGCAATGAAACGGAGAGCGAACGGGGCCACTTCGACGGCCCATTTCCCAATGCGGCCGGTGGCCTCCCTGTTGTGGAACATGTCCCCCAAGGGGTACGCCGTGGGTACCGTTATGTCGTGCACCAAGAAGTAATGGCGCAGCTTGCGGGAGGCCATGAGCAAAGCGTATGCTAACTTCTCTAGCTCGGTGTAGCGGAGCTTGGGCCCTCCTAGCGCCTCAGCTATGTAATATACCGGGCGCTGGGTGGGGCGTGGGCCGTCCTTAGTCTCGAGGACCAACACCGCTGAGACCGCGGCGGGCGATGCCGACAGGTACAAGAGCAGCCCCTGGCCCTGCTTTGGGGTCACCAATGTGGCCAAGTCGGCAAGGTGCGTCTTGAGGCCTTCGAACGCCTGCTAGCACTCAGGCGTCCACTTGAACGGGGTTGCCCCCTAGAGTATGGCAAAGAAGGGGAGGCAATTTTTGGCCGACTTGTCCCAAAAGCGACTGAGGGCGGCCAGCCGGCCGGTGAGGCGTTGCACCTCCTTCGGGCTTCGCGGGGCCTGCATGCTTGTGATCGTCCTGATCTTGTCGGGGTTGGCTTCAATACCCTGCTTGGACACCAGGAAGCCTAGCAACTTCTCGGACTTCGTGCCGAAGGCGCATTTTTCCGGGTTAAGCTTGATGCCTGCTACTCGGAGGCTGTCGAAAGTCTCCTACAAGTCAGCGACATGATGGCTCATCATTTGGCTTTTGACGATGATGCCGTCTATGTAGGCCTTGATGTTCCGCCCAAGCTGGTGGCAGAGCGCCAGGTGGATGAGGCGTGAGAAGGTGGCTCTGGCATTGCGGAGGCCAAAAGGCATCCGGACGTAGTAGTATACCCCGTTTGGGGTGATGAAGCTCATCTTTTCCTCATCTTCCAGAGCCATCCACACCTGGTGGTAGCTGGAGTATGCGTCAAGGAAGCTTAGCAGCTCGCACCCGGCCATAGAATCGACCGGTTGATCGATGTGGGGGAGAGGGAATGGGTCGCGTGGGCATGCCTTCTTGAGCGCAGTGAAGTCAATGCACATGCGCCACTTCCCGTTGGCCTTGCAGACTAGCACCGGGTTGCACAGCCAATCGAAATGCTGCACTTCTCAAATAACGCCCGCTGCCAACAGCTTTTGTACCTCCTCCTGAGCGGCTTGCGCTCGCTCGGCGGACATCTTGCAAAGCCCCTGGCGGATGGGCCGTGTGTCCGGTCGGACGTGCAACCATTGCCCGATTATTGCCTAGTCCATGCCGCACAGGGCCACTGGGGACCATGTGTCGATGTTTTACACCGGCAATATGAATATTGGGCTACTCGGCAGATAGAAACTCAGTGGATTGCAAAGGAACACGGAAAGGTTTATACTGGTTCAAGCCCTCGATGTGAGGTAATACCCTACGTCCAGTGGTGGTGTTATTCCTTTGAGGATTTGTGTTGATCTATGATCTTTTGCCCTCAGGGGGCGCCCTGCCTCCCCTTATATACTGGGGGACAGGGGTACAAGATAGGAGTCCCAGCCGGATATGGCCAAGAGATCTCCTCTTAGAGATACAATTTACCCGACTAGGACTGTATATTCCTTATCGTACAAGACAAAGTCTGCCGGGTGCTACTATATCTCTAATTACAAGGCTAGGCCCATCCTCTATCCGAGTGGCCCATATGCTTGTGATGAGGTACCTAGGGCCCATGGCCTCCACAGTAGCTCCTGAGACCTTCATAGTTGAGTCACAGCTGATGCCGAGTGCTCATCCTTCACGGTGAAGATTGCCCGAGTGCATTGCTCCCAAGTACTCTTTGTCTGAGTGCTTCTTCTTCCCGAGTCCTACTTCATGTCAGCTGGCAACGAGGCTATAAAGGGCTTCATGTAGATGTATGAATAGTGTGCACCGAATAGGCGCACCTATTAGGTGTAGCCCCTGACTTTGTGCTTAATTGTGAAGACAATTAAACATAAAGTCAAAGATCTTTAACCTTGCAGTCTTTCCTGAGTAGTATACTACTGGTATATGAGACTCTTCAGTATCATGTCAATCGGAATATGATTTATAGTCTTGCCGAGTAGCATGCCACTCGTATATGAGACTCTTCAACTTCATGTCAGCTGGAAAAGGGGGTTTATAGTCTTCCCCGAGTGGCGTCCCACTCGGAAGCTAGACTCTTTAGCGTCATGTCAGTTGGAAAGAGGGTTTATAGTCCCTCCCGAGTAGTGCATTACTTGAAAGTTAGACTTTTCAGCATCATGTTGGCTGGAATAATGTTGCTCATGGCAACTGTTGGCCAAGCATGTAGGCCAAGTACCACTTTATGAAATTTAATCCATTATGTGGTCAGGTGTACTTGAGAGATACATGTGCCTCCAATTTTAATGAAGACCAGCTTGTGATCCTTATAAGGATATATCCTCAATACCTGGTGAGCAATACAGATATCTGAACACATGTGTTCAGCGGTCGACTTTCATGAAGCATATTTGATTACTCGATCGGTCTCTGTTGGCAGCACCAGCACTGTGATTTTAACACAGCCTGCGAGCGGCCCAAATTGAGCGTGCTATTGTAAAAACTCATATCTTGGTGGCTGCTACCAAATAAGCCGGCCTGAACCGACCTACCCAGCATAGCTCTATAGAAGTAGCATCCATCGCATGTCAGGATGAGTACTCTAGCATCGGTAACCACAATCAGCCAAAAGAATTCCTGTCCGCAAGCCTTTTCGACTTATGTTCTGGATGCAGGTATATTGCAGAATCTGCTTGCCCTCCTCAGGTGTGACGCAGTGCATGAGAACTCCGGATGCGCTTTGACGATACAGATCTTCTCTGACTTCGGTAAAGCCAGATAAGGTACCCGAACCTTGCATTAGCATAGGATTCGGCCGGCGACCCTCATGGGGCGTACCCTATCTAACAAAGTTATGGCCAAATGAGGTACCCGAATCTCGTAGGATTCGGCTGGCGACCCTCGTGGGGCATACCCAACTCAGCGGAGTTGTACCTGAGCCCCGACTGGCGCCGGAGGTCGGTTGTTAGCTGAATAAGGTATCCGAACCTTGCATTAGCATAGTATTCGGTTGGCGACCCTCATGGGGCATACCCTACCCAACCGAGCGCTACCCAAGCCCCGACTAGCGTTGGAGGCCGGTTATTAGCCGAATAAGGTACCCGAAGCTTGCATTAGCATAGGATTCGGCTGGCAACCCTCCTAGGGCATACCTCACCCAACAGAGTGGTGACCAAATAGGGTACCCGAACCTAGCATTAGCATAGGATTCGACAGGCGACCCTCATGGGGTGTACCCTACCTAGCTAAACGGTAAGCGAACTCCGACTAGCGCCGAAAATCAGTTGTTAGCTCACGTGGAGCGTAGCCGGGGAAGATGACGTTCTGACTGGCGCAAGTACTCGGTCAGTAGCCCTCATGGAGCATTCCGAGAGTATCTTGGCAGACTAGTCCAACCCCCGAGCGTAGGAGATGGGCTCGTAGCCCTGGGTTCCTGTCACGTGTATCCGGAACTGGCCCTGCATTATAAACATATCGGATGAGTAACATCTGATGATGAAAACAATCACCCAAATAAAATTTCTGTATTTTACAATATATGTTTTGACGCCGAAAATCACCGGCAGCGTCGGGAACGAGCCGATGATATGGTTCGGCGCCTAGAGACACGCGAAGGCCTAGGAGATTTGCTTAACTCCAGTGCAGGTCCTAAATTTTGAGGTTCGTAGGCGTGCCAGTCAATTTAACCCTGCAATTAACAAGGAGATAGAAAATATTAGATTATTGAGCCAATCGGCTGGAAGCCGAATTGGACTCATTCCATCGGCCAATGGCCGATATAGACGAGCACTTACACATCGGCTATAAGCCGATGATGGCATAGATAAGGAAAAATAAATTAATAAATTAACTACCCTGTAGCCGATTGCAATAGAAGCGTAGGTAAACCAAAAATAACAAATAAACAGTACAATCGGCTTTAGATGAGACGAAACCTAGTAACTACCAATGACCATACTGTTAATATCAACCTTGTCAGATCGGACCGAACCGAGACAGTGTAAGATTAACATTAACAACACTAGATCGATAGAAACTAGATTAATCGTGCTTATCATGATAGATCGACTGGGTATAAAGATAATTTATCGGCTAAACACTCCGATAAGACATCGCATAAAATCTATCGACTCAACAAGGATAGATTTATTATCACCAGTCTAGTAGGTCGGACCTAACCGATGCAGCACAGACAATGATGATAAAAGAACCTCGATGAGCCGATAGATCTAATGCAATCGTGATGTAAAATATGATAACTTATCAGCTATACATCCCGATAAAACGCTTGCATAAAACCGATCAGCCTAGCAGGAATGATTTATCATGTAGTTTAGTAGGCCGGACCTAACCGATGCAGCACAAACTGATGATAAGTTACACCCAGTAAGCCGATAAATCTATGCACGCGTGATGTGATATATCTACTCGGCCTATGAGATCAAACCTAACTGATGCAACCATAGACAGAACAGATATATCGTGGTAAGCCGACTATCGTAGGCCGACTAGAATATTGGACCTAACCGAGGAAGTCCTAGCCGATACGGTAGTCGGGTAACGAGACTTACCCTCTCGCAGGAGGTCGAACTTAACCGATGCAGCCCGGCTCGAGAAGCAAGAACCCGTTGAATAGGGTGGCGATGTGCCAAAGTTTGTATCGATCTGTGTGATGATTTACACGGTCCCCGGGCATACGTATTTATACCCCGAGTTGATACAGTCTTGATCGGATACGAAACAGGAGTTTCCTAACTATAAAAGGAAAAACAACCAGCCCTGACCAGACACGAGATCAGGTTTTTTCTAAAAATTATTATTTCTACCTAATTTATAGATAAGATACTAACTGCCTCTCCATGGTCTTCATGATCCCTTCTTGAATTCGGCTTCTTCTGGATTTAATTCCCGCCAGTTAACCATGATTTTTCCTTAACCGAATCCAATAAAGACCCGTACCAAATTTTGGCGTTAACACATGCCCCCCAATTTCGGAGTTTGTTATCGAACTTCGAAATTCTCCTGTTTGGGCTTCAGATTCCTTTCATACCAAGGCGGCCCAAGGTAGCCCATTTTTCCTTAAATGTTTGAAACAGTGCCAACTGCCTCGATTCCCGCCCGGTCATCATACCCCTATAAACCGCTTCGCCTTCCTAGCCTCTTTTCTTTACGCTTTCACATCACCAGAGTCCTTTCCACTTCCTCTAAGACCTCGATGAACTCCGGCGAACCCAGGCGCATCGCTGCGGTCCTCTTCTTCAACCTCCGATCTTCGCTCATCTCCTTCTTCCGTAATGGCCTCCGCAAACGCCGTCCCAGAGGTAATCTCCTTGTTTAATCGCCTTCTCTGTCTTGCAACTTGGATTGGATCTGCCGTAATCTTACCCTGTTCTTCGCGTTCTTGTTTACTGTAGCACCTTAGAGACCAGATTTTGATTCCAGCTGCCGATTACCCAAACTTCTTCTACCATGGTCCCATGGGTAGTGAAGATCCTACAGATTTCATCAACGCCGAAACTCAACGCATCCCTTTCAAGAACTCCGCCATGCTAGTCAGCGATTGGAGCAACAGTTTCAGATCATGGCCTAGCAAGCTTCCAGGGTGGAGGAACTGGTATAACAGAGTATCGGCCGCAAAGAGAACTCTTTGGGACGAAGCAGACATCGGCCACTACATCAATCTCTCGCTGGCTGAGATAGAGAGGAATGAACCTCTGCTTGCATCGGCCTCATACTTCTGGTCAGATGCCCTCAACGCCTACCTATTTGGACATGGGCCGATGACCCCAACTCTGATAGATGTAACCATGCTTACCTGCCTCAACACAACGAGTTACATCAATCCCTTCAATCTCCAATTCAAGCCTACTCATCGGCTTCAAGCAAAGAACATCGGCGGTTGGTCCAAGTACATATCAATCCATAACAAAGGGACCGGCCCAGTCGATGATCGGGAACATGTCGCTTTCTTGAACCTATGGCTAGAACGGTTCGTCTTCGGTGGTGCAACCCTTGGCCCAACAACCAATATGCAATGTCTGGCAGAACGTTTGGCCGATCGGAAACAAGTTCCCTTGGGGCAATATCTTCTTGGCGCCACTTATCAACTGTTGCATCAGGTGGCAGTCAAGCTATCGGTCGGCCAGCCAGTTCGCCATATCGGAGGTCCTTGGTGGTTTGTGCAGTTATGGCTCAACGTGTACACATCCAAGGCAATTCCTGATACCTCCTTCCTCAATCAAACTTTCCCAGCCGATCACATGGCGGAACAAGAACCCACCTATCGCCAATGCATCTCAATGGGCGAAGCTACATCTGCTCTTTCTGGCGGTAAAATGACTCCGGTTGGACTCGGCCAATGGTTCAAAGGCCTTTATTATGGCTTTACCAAGGATGCCACACTATGGTTCGCATATGATGACACATCATCATTTGAGATGCCGTCCAACTTCAATGCACTTGATGTTCTGGCCGATAATGAATCGAAGACCATATTCCTATCGGCCATTACTCCCCGTCTTCTACCGATTGGCTTTTCTCAAGGCCGATCACAGCCATCGTATGAATTCTATCACCCAACAGTCAGCTCCCGCCAGCTCGGCCTCGGTCAACTCCCCATTGGCTTGTTCTTCATCGACAAACTCCAGGCCCAGGGAAATGTAAATAGCACTCTGGAGTACGATCGGCTGCGGACACTAACAGAATCCCTATCTCTAGGCACCGCTACCGACGTGGAAGTATGCACTGCCAATACAAAACTTTTCGCCCGATGGTGGTCAGAGTAGAGGAAACACCTTTTCAACTCATCGGCCATTCACTACTGCTCTCGCCTCAACTCCAACTACGTCGAATTTGATGACAAGGTAATATTCCACTATCTTTGAATTACTTTCCGATCATCTCTTACATTTCTATCTTGCAGGCTGTTGATGTGGAACCACTGACAACAAGCACCAGTGGCCGGCCGATTATATACCAACCACCATCGGCCAACCCACACCTAGGGCATGATGCTCCCCCTCCATCGGCTCTTCTCCGGGTGCCACGGCCGACAGGACCAAACCACAAGAAACTGGCATCTCGCCCTCACAAGAAACAGAAAATCAGTGCCGATGTGGTCATGGCGCCGCCTGCTACCCAAACAACATCGGCTCCATCCCCGCAGGTATGTGCTAAGTCTTGATATTATTATCCGTTTCCCATCTTCACATTATCGATCTTATTTCTAGCTTGAATCATCGGCCCCCGAACCTCAATCTTCTATTGGCATCCCTATCGAGCCGATGACCTCTGCAGCCATTCCAATTCCGTCATCTAGCCTGAAGCTGATACTGGGATTGCTCCTACTTCAGCGCCAGACATCGGCCATCTTGAAGAACAACCTACTCAACCATCTGATGCTGATGTCACTCCTCAAGCTGCCCCTTCCCTGCCTCAGGTAATTTCTTCACAACCATATATGCTTCATTTTAACTCACTGCTGATCCCTTTACCGATGTCAACTTGCAGTCCTTAGCCGATCTGTTTTCCTTCGACATCGGCCAGTACTTGGAGGCAGATGAAGAAACAGCCACCAGTGCAACAACCAAGCCATCCTTTCCAGCCGACGTGCGTGAATATCTGCTAAATATCAATCGTTTGCTGGAAAACCCGATCGACGCATTGGTGGAGGATTGCAGGCCGATCCGGGCAAGATTTGTAGAGATTGAGCATCACTTGCCCGAGGAGCTCGTCGACGCACTGACCCCTACAGCATACCTGGAATCCCACAAATTCCAACTTGTCAAGCTCAGGCAATGTGTAGCCGATCATGCCAATCAACAGAAGATGATCCAAGACATCCAAACCGATCGGCTATTAGCTCAAACGGAAAAGAAGAAGCTTGATGATATGGTAGCTGCCCCTGAAGAACTCCAACCCAAATTGGATCAGCTGAAGAGAAGGGAAGCCGATCTGCTAGCAGAACTCGAAACAATCCGCAAGGATATCGCAACAACAGAATCCCAGCGCATCAGCCTACCTCAAGCCATACAAGATCAAGAGGCCAGAGTTGCAGCAGCAGTGCGTCAAGTCATTCATCGGCGCAAGAACATGAAGACTATTCCAAGCTCCGATGAATACGATATCCGTGCCATAAATGAAATCGACCAGATTTGCCTGCGTGCTATTGAAACAATTCAAAAATTCCTGTAAAACCTTAACACTGACGCCGTTGATGTTGCTCTAGAACATGCCGATCATCTTTTGCTGTAATATAATCTGGTCGACTCTGTTGCTTACTCATCTTGTTCCATCCTTGCTTGACCGTTTTATTTATTTAATCTAAAGGCGATATCAATTAATATCGGCTATCTTTAGGCGATGCAAAGACATCGGCTTTTTGAACTGTTTTAGAAATCGGCCGCATCTAGCCGATTCAGGAGTTGATCCAAACGCTCGGATAGTACTTCTTGAGATATTTCCCATTAAGCGCTTTAGCAAACTCCGTCCCCCCAAGATCCTCTAATATGTAGGCATTGCCATGCACACAACGATTAATCCGATAGGGCCCTTCCCAATTAGGTGACCACTTCCCAAACATACTATCTCTGGACCCGATCGGCAAAATCAATTTCCATACAAGATCTCCCTCAGCAAACGACTTATTCATCACCTTTTTGTTATAATGCCTAGCCACCTTAGCCTTATTCTCCTTGATCCTCTCCAGCGCCCTTAACCGATTCTGAGCCAAATCCTCGAGTTCATCTGTCATCAAGTTATAATAATCATCAGCTGTCAATTGATTTTGCAAAGAAATCCTCCTAGAGCCGATGTTAGTTTCCCAAGGTAAAACTGCTTCATGTCCATATACCAATTGGTATGGTGGCACCCGAGTAGATCCATGACATGCCATCCGATAGGCCCATAACGAATCGGCTAATGTAGCATGCCATTTTCGTGGTTGCTCATCAATCTTCCGCTTAATAAACTTGATCAGACTCTTATTCGAAGCTCTCTGCTTGTCCATTAGCTTGAGCATAATAAGGTGATGAATTTAATAACGTAATTCCCATACTGGCAGCAAATTGTTTGAAACTCATCGGACACGAAAATAGACCCCCTGATCGGTAGTTATTGTCTAAGGAATTCCAAATCGATAAATTATATGCTCTTTTACAAACTCAATCGCATCCTTGGACGTGACTTTCTTCAATGGAATTGCTTCTACCCACTTTGTAAAATAATCTGTTGCTGCCAATATGAACTTATGCCCTTTACTCGATGGAGGATAAACATGGCCGATCATATCAATTCCCCATCCTCTGAACGGCCACGGTTTGATGATAGGATTCATAGCCGATGCTGGTGCCCGCTGTATATTTTCCAAACTTCTGGCCAATCTTGACATCCTTATAGTACCTGAAGCAATCTCCAAGCATTGTTGGCCAAAAGTATCCTACTCTTCTCAATACCCTTCACTTATGAGCCGATTGATGAGTTCCACAAACGCCCTCATGCACTTCGCACATAACCACTTTGGCTTCTTCCAAATTCAAGCACCTCAGTAGAACTCCTTCAAAAGTCCGATAATATAATTCTCCATCAAGCAACACATATTTAGTAGCTTTATACCAAAGTTTCCTGGAAACCGATCGCGACGGATTTTGCAGATAACCAATTATCTCCTGCCTCCAATCATCGGCTTTATCCTGAATATCATTATCGGCTATTTCAACTTCAACCTGTTTATTCAGCCGATAACCCGAAGCAATTTGAGCAAGATCATTGGCTTCTAAATTCTGTTCTCTAGGGATATGATCCAACGATACCATCATGAAATCCTTCAACAAATCTCTGCACTCTTCATAATATGACCTCAAAATATCATCCCTGCATTCATACTCCCCAGATAGTTGCTGATCACCAATAAGGATCACCAACCAATTTCTATGACCTCGGCCCCGATTTCCTTTAAGAGTTGAAGTCCTTTCAATACCGCCTCGTATTCTGCTTGATTATTAGTCCGATAAGGTTTAATTGTAAAAGCAAACTCAAAACTTTCCCCCCGAGCGACACAATGACCAAGCCGATACCAGATCCATGCTTGCAAACCGGACCCATCAAAAAAACAAAGTCCACGGAATCGGCTCTACATGATTTTCATGAACCCCTCTGTGTTGCACCATGAAATCGGCCACGCTTGTTCCCTGATCGCTTTTAGCCGATTCATATCTTTCAAGTCAAACTCCGTTAGGGCAAAAATCCATTTACCAACTCGCCCCTTTAAGACTAGAGCCACAACATATATTTCACCACATCGGCCTTGCAAACCACCGTGCACTCAGCCGATAGGATATAATGCCTTAACTTCGTGCATGAGAAATATAAACAAAGGCATAATTTCTCTTACCGCAAGATATCTTGTTCAGCATCCAAACAGCCTTCTGCTTAGGTAGAACACGACTCGCTCCTTGCCTTCAAACTCTTGAATTCAAAACAAACCCGATGGATTTCTCATCGGCCGATAAGTACAACTTGAACGGCACTCCTTTCTGCGGTGGAATCAGAACAGGTG
This sequence comes from Oryza meyeriana var. granulata, assembly GCA_003991445.1. NCBI lineage: Eukaryota > Viridiplantae > Streptophyta > Magnoliopsida > Poales > Poaceae > Oryza > Oryza meyeriana. The sequence continues at coordinate 1,249 of RYFJ01003732.1, read as the reverse complement.
GGAACTCAAATAACTCTTAATTCCATTGAATGTCCTTCTGCTGATCTGCCCCCCCCCACACGAACTCTTGATCGGACTTTCAACTTTAATAACGGAGTAAAAGATTCAATCCTTCCTGACAAATTTGATATGAATCTCCTTACAAAATTAATCATTACCGATTAATGACTGTAAACTCAGTTCTTGTTGTTGCGTTGGTTCTGTAGTCTTATGGCTCTGATGCTCCGTTGACTAACTTCAATTCTCTCATGAACCATAAAACCCAAAACCAAAAAGCGCAGCCAAGCCGATACACAAAAAGCGCATTAATTGGGATTCATTCACTTGGCTCTGGTAGCCTTATTCAGATCCCATGAAGAAATCATACAAATATCCTCAATTTTCGAAATCCATTCTTCATTTTTCCACCAGGGACGATATTAGAAACCCACTCAAGCAATATCGGCACAGCCTTATAAACTTTGCATCATTATAACCTTGTAATTTCTGCTTTGATTGGCTCATATAACTCTGCCTTAAATCTCCTTGGAGCCTGTTTAAACGGCCGATATCCCGGTTTTAATAGGAAGCCGATGTTCAACAATGATCACTTAACCCTTGGCATTCATGATATTCCCAAGCGAAAACAATCTCGAAACTCCTTCAACCAATTTTATTAATTCTTCTCGGAATTCAGACATACACTTTTTTTACTTTATATATGTCGGCCTCGGCCTATCCCCTGGTCCTTATCATCATTCCTCCAATCATCGGCCCCGACGTAAATCCGCTGCGTCTACCCTTGTCCAATTTCCCTTCAAAGTCTTCAATGTACTGTTAACGCCAAAAAAATTTGGTAAGGGCCCTATGTCAATTCAGGTCAAAGCAGAGCGTCACAGTCAACTAACGGAGATGATCCAGAAGGACCGATCCTGAGAGAGCCCGTAAGACCGCGTTTGGCAGTAATTACTGTACATATAATTACGCAAGTGTTATCTTTAGGAAAACCAAAACCTGACCTCGTGTCCGCTTCAGGTCTATTAGCGTTTTCTATTATAACTAGGAAATCATGTACGTTCGTGTCCAATAAGGACTCATGTAACTCGGGTATATATACCGTATGCCCGGTGCCTGTAAAAAACACACAACAATCAATACAAACTTTGGCGCATCTGCCCCCTTACACGGGATCCTGCTTCTCGAGCCGACTGCATCATTAGGTCCCGAACTCCAGCGAGAGGGTAAGTCTTCACCACGCGCTACCTATCGG
>RYFJ01000807.1:0-86598 GCA_003991445.1 Oryza meyeriana var. granulata | reverse complement strand
TGTGACGGGCAGCCACACAGAAGGATTTGACGAAATCAAAATATCTGATCCCAGCCTATTTTAATTCCGCACGCAGAAAGGAATCCGTTCAAATTATATTGTCGGCCGATGAGAACCATCAGGATCTTAATTACAGAGTTTGAGGAAGACGATTGTGTTTTATCTGTAGCAGAAGACTTTGATGCTGAAACGAGATATCCGTGCCAGTGGAGAAATTATGGCCTGTTGTTTATATTTCTCATGTAAGAAGTTAAGCATACCTCCTATCGCGAGGTTTACAGTGAGTTTGCAGGCGATCGGTGTCAAATATTGTTGCCGGCTCAGTCTGAAAGAGCGAAGTTGCAAAGTAGGTTTTTGGCTTTATACAGTCGACCTTAAAGATAATGAATCGGGCTAAAGCAATAAAGGGACAGCAATGGCCGATTTCATTGGGCAACACAGAGGGGCTCACGAGGATTATGTCGGAGCCGATCCCATGGACTTTGTTTTTGATGGATCGGTTGCAAGTATGGATCTGGTTCGGCTTGGTTATTATATCACCTCGGGGGGCAAGTTTGAGTTTGCTTTACAATTAAACCTTATCGAACTAATAATCAAGCAGAGTACGAGGCAGGTATTATAAGAGGGCTTCAACTTTTGAAGGAAATCGGAGCCGATGCATAGAGATAATTGGTGATTCTTTATTGGTGATCATCAGCAGTTGTCTGGAGAATATGAGTGCAAGGAGTGATGTTTTGAGGTCATATTATGAGGAGTGTACGTGGATTTGTTAAAGATTTCAAGATGGTATCAATAGATCATATCCCAGGGAGCAGAATTTAGAGCCAATAATCTTGCACAGATTGCTTCAGGGTATCGGCTGAATAGGCAGGTTGAGGTTGAAATAGCCGATATTGATGTTCAGAATAAGGCCGATGATTGGAGATAGGAGATAATTGGTTATTTGCAAAATCCATCACAATCGGTTTCCAGGAAAAATTCGTATATAAAGCTACTAAGTATGTGTTGCTTGATATTTTTGGCCGACTGTATTATAAAGGATGTCAAGATTGTCAGAAATTTGGAAATGTTACAGCGAGCGCCAGCATCGGCTATGAATCCTATCATCAAACCATGGCCGTTCAGAGGATGGGGAATTGACATGATCGGCCAGGTTTATCCTCCATCGAGTAAGGGACATAAATTCATATTGGCGGCGACAGATTATTTTACCAAGTGGGTAGAGGCGATTCCTTTGAAGAAAGTTACGTCCAAGGAAGCAATCGAGTTTGTAAAGGAGCATATAATTTATCGGTTTGGGATTCCTCAGAGACGATAACTACTGATCAGGGGTCCATCTTCGTGTCTAATGAGTTTCAACAGTTTGCTGCCAGTATGGGATCAAATTATTAAATTCATCGCCTTATTATGCTCAGGCCAATGGATAGGCGGAAGCTTCTAATAAGAGTCTGATCAAGTTAATTAAACGGAAGATTGATGAGCAGCCACGACGATGGCATACTACGTTAGCCGATTCACTATGGGCTTATCGGATGGCATGTCATGGATCTACTCGGGTGCCACCGTATCAGTTAGTATATGGACATGAGGCAGTTTTACCATGGGAGACTAACATCGGCTCTAGGAGGATTTCTTCGCAAAACCAATTGACAACCGATGATTATTATAACTTAATGACAGATGAACTTGAAGATTTGGCTCAGAATCGGTTGAGGGCATTGGAAAGGATTAAGGAAAACAAGGCTAAGGCAGCTCGGCATTACAACAGAAAGGTGGTGAATAAATCGTTTGCCGAAGGAGACCTTGTGTGGAAGTTGATTTTGCCGATCAGGTCCAGAGATAATAAGTTTGGAAAATGGTCGCCTAATTGGGAAGGGCCCTATCGGATTAGTCGCTGTGTGCCTGGTAATGCCTATGTATTAGAAGATCTTGACGGGACAGAGTTTACTAAAGCGCTTAACGGAAAATATCTCAAGAATTACTATCCCAGCGTTTGGATCAATTCTTAAATCGGTTTAAGTGTAGCCGATTTCTAAGTAATTCAGAAAGCCGATGTTTTTCTGCATCGCCTAAAGACAGCCGATATAAATCGATATCGCCTTTAGATCAAACAGACATATTATCAAAGATGAAGAGAGCAGGCAACAGAGCCGATCAAAATGTATTACAGCACAGCCATCATGTCTCAGGAAGCCATCAGTCGTCAAGCTACAAGAATTTTTGAATGGTTTCGATTGCGTGCAGGCGGATTTGGTCAATTTCGTTGATGGCCCGGATGTCGTCCTCATCGGAGCCCGGGATGGTCTTCAAGTTCTTGCGCCGATGAATGACTTGACGCACCGTCGCTGCGACCTTAGCCTCTTGGTCTTGGATGGCTCGCGGTAGGCCGATAAGCTAGGATTCTGTTGCTTCGAGATCCTTGCGAACTTTTTCAAGTTCTTCCAGCAAATCGGCTTCCTTCTTCTTCAGTTGGTCTAGCTTGGGTTGGAGCTCTTGGGGGGCAGCGGCCATGTCATCAAGTTTTTTCTTCTCTGCTTGAGCTAACAGCCGATCGGCTTGAATATCTTGGGTTATCTTCTGTTGGTCAGCACGATCGGCTATGCGCTGTCTAAGCTTGATGAGTTTAAACCTATGAGACTCCAGGTATGCTGCAGGGGTTAATGCGTCGATGAGTTCTTCGGGCAGATAGTGTTCAATTTCTGCAAGCCTTGCCCGAATCGGCCCACAATTTTCATCTAGCGCATCGATTGGGTTTTCCAGCCGATTGTTGATACTCGTTAAATAATCGCGCACATCGGCTGGGAATGACGGTTTGGTTGATGCGCTGGTGGCTGTAGCTTCTTCTGCCTCTAGATATTTGCCGATGTCAAAAGAAAACAGATCGGCCAAGGACTACGAATTGACATCGGTGGGGGGATCAGTGAAAAGTTAAAAATGAGATATGGATATGAGGGGGTTACCTGAGGAAGGACATTAGCAGCTTGGATGACATCGGCTTTGGGGAGATGAATAGGTTGTTCTTCGGAGGGGCCGATGTCGGCCGATGGGGGAGGAGCAGTCTCATCGACGGCTGGAGGACTTGGTGCCAAGAGTGGGGCAACTGGAGAAGCCATCGGCTCAGTGCTTGGAGGGGTGACAGAAAGAAGGTTGAAGTTCTGGAGCCGATGACTCGAGCTGAAAAAGAACTTGGTGAGATAAATGAGGAAGCGGGTAATAATATTAAGACTTGGCGCATACCTGAGGAGATGAGGGAGCCAATGTTGTTTGAGGAGAAGGTGGCGTTGGGGCAACGACATCGGGATCGGTTTTCTGTTTCTTCAGGGTGGGGCAATGCGCTAACTTCTTCCGTTTTTGTCCCGTTGGCCGGGGCGCCTTGAGGAGAGCCGATGGAGTGGAGCGTCGCCCCTAAGTTTCGGGGTGGCCGATGGAGGTTGTACAGATCGCCAACCGCTGTTGCTTGTTGTCGGGGGCTCGACGCTGGCAGCCTGCAAAATAGGAGTTAGAGATGATTGGAGATGATGGTTAAGACTTACAGGTGTTACCTCTTCATCAGATTCGATGTACTCAGTGTCAAGGCAGGAACAATAGCAGGTGACCGCTAAGCTGAATAGATGTTTTTTCCATTCTGACCACCATCGGACGAAAAGCTTGGTGTTGGCAGTGCAGATGTATACCTCGGTGGCGGCGCCTAGAGGAAGGGAATCTGTCAAAGTCCGCATCCGGTCATATTCTAGGGCATTGCTGACATTGCCCCGAGCCTGAAGTTTGCCGATGAAGAACAGGCCGATCGGAAGCTGACCAAGGCCAAGCTGGCGGGAAATGACCGATGGATGGTAAAACTCATATGAAGGCTGCGATCGGCCCAGAGAGAAGCCAGTTGGCAGCATACGAGGGGTGATGGCCGATAGGAAGATGGCCTTGGACTCATCGTTATCCAGAGCTTTAAGTGGGTCGAAATTAGAAGGCATCTCAAATGATGATGCGTCATTATATGCAAACCAGAGAATTTCCTCCCTGGTGAAACCATAGTAAAATGCCTTGAACCACTGACTGAGTTCAGCAGGGATTATCTTACCGCCAGAGAGGGCCGATGCAGCTTCGCCCATGGAAACGCATCGGCGGTAAATGGGATTTTGGTCTTCTGTGTAATCGGCTGGGAAGGATTGTTTGAGGAGAGAAGTCTCAGGGATGGCCTTGGAGGTGTAGATATTGAGCCAGAGCTGAACAAACCACCAAGGACCCCCGATGTGGCCGACGGGCTGGCCGGCCGATAACTTAGTTGCCACTTGGTGAAGCAGCTGATAGGTGGCGCCGAGGAGGAATTGCCCCAAAGGGATCTGTTTCCGATCAACCAAGCATTCTGCTAAGCATTGCATGTTGATTGTCGGACCAAGGGTTGCGCCACCAAAAACAAACCGCTCTAGCCATATGTTCAGAAAAGCAACATGTTCCCGGTCATCAACGGATCCAGTTCCCTTATTGTGAAGGGATATGTACCTGGACCAGCCGCCGATATTCTTTGCTTGGAGCCGATGAGCGGGTTTGAAGCGAAGCTTGAAGGGGTCGATGTAGCTCGTTGTGTCAAGACAGGTGAGCATGGTCACATCCAGCAAGGTGGGGGTCATAGGCCCGTGCCCAAACAGGAAGGCATTGAGAGCATCGGACCAAAAGTATGAGGCTGATGCGAGCAGGGATTCATTTCTCTCCATATCGGCCAGAGAAAGATTGATGCAGTGGCCGATATGAGATTCTTCCCAGTAGGTTCTCTTTGCAGCCGACACCCTGACGTACCAATCTCTCCACCCAGGCAGCTTGCTCGGCCATGACCTGAAGCTGTTGGTCCAGTCACTGACTCGCATGGCCGAGTTCTTGAAAGGAATACGCTGGGTCTCGGCGATTATAAAATCTATGGGGTCTTCGTTACCCCATGGGGCCATGATAGAAAAAGCTGGGGTAATCGGCGGCCGGAATCAGGATCTGGTCTCTAAGATGCTATAGTAAACAAGAACACGACGAAGAGCAGGTAAAGAACATAGCAGATCGGATTCGTATGAGCTGCAGATCGGAGGAAAACAATCGGGCAGGTTGATTACCTCAGGGACTGCAGATGCTGATGCCATCGCGAAAAGGGGAGAAGATGCAAGAATCAACGACTGAAGGAAAGGGATTGCGACAATTCCTTTGGATTCGCTGGAGCTTGACGGAGCGTTGGAAGATGAAGCGGTGGTGCCCTGGTGATGTGAAAGCGTAAAAAAGGGCTAGGGAGACGAAGCGTTTTATAGAGATATGATGACCGGGCGGGAATCGAGGCTGTTGGCACTGTTTCAAACAATTATGGCAAGTGGGCTACCTTGGGCCGCCTCGGCATGGAAGAAATATGAAGGCCCAAAAACGAAGGAATTTTGAAGTCCTATAAAGAACTCCGAAATTGGGGGGCATGTGTTAACGCCAAAATTTGGTAAGGCCCTGTATCAGATTCGGTCAAAGGAGAAATTGTGGTCAACTTATAGAAATTAATCCAGAAGAGACCGATTCCGGGAAAAGGCCGTGAAGACCGCTGTTTGGCAGTTATTTACTGTACCTATTAATTAGGCAAGTGTTTATCTTTAGGAAACCTGACTCCGTGTCCGGTCAGGTCTTGTTAGTGTTTTCTGTTATAATTAGGAAATCATGTACCGTGTCCTATAAGGACTCATGTAACTCGGGGTATAAATACGTACACCCGAGCATCTTGTAAATCATCACTCGATCAATACAATTTCGGCGCATCGCCACCCTTCCGACGGGATCTTGCTTCTCGAGCCAGGCTGCATCGGTTAGGTCCGACCTCCTGCGAGAGGGTAAGTCTCGTCACCCCGGCTACCTATCGGCTAGGACATCCCGCCGGTATTAGTCCGATATTCTTAGTCAGATTTATGGTAGTCGCTTACCATGATATATTGATTTTATCTATGGCTGCATCAGTTCAGTTTGATCTCATAGATTGATTAGTTATTCACATCACGCGTGCGTAGATCGTATCGGCTTACTGGGAGCGGTTTTATCATCAGTTTGTGCTGCATCGGTTAGGTCCGACCTACTAAACTACTAGCGATAAACCGATCCTGCTAAGTCGATGCTTTATGCGCAGGCGCTTATCGGCGGTGTATAGCTGGTAAGTTATCTCATCGACGATCGCATCAGATCTATCAGCCTCTTGAGTATCGCTATCATCATCGGTCTGTGCTGCAACGGTTGGGTCCGATTCTTCTACTAGACTGACGATAATAGCTTTACTCTGATGAGCCGATGGGTGTTATGCGATGTTTTATCGGAGTGCTTAGCCGATAAGTTGTCTGTGAAGCAACTGTTTATCCGAATTCTTATATATTTTATCATCGGCTTCTAGCCGATGCCCATATGTCCTGTTTGATAGTCGGCTAGCTCATCAATTGTTTATCATTTATGTTATTGCTTGTCCTTTTATATATTCTTGCCTGTAACTGTTACGATCGGCTAAGGGCTAGCCGACTGGTTTACTCTGCTAATCCGAGTGCAAGCACAAGCGAGTTCCCGGGCACAAACTCAGTAAGTCCTGGCACGAGCATAGACCAGAACCCGGCATTGGGCACGGACACGATGAAGACCCACCCCCGAGAGTCGACTGCGTACCAAGGCCCGGGCACGACATGGGGCAGTAGTATCTCTTGATCTATGTTACTTGTATGCATTCTGCCTATTTATTTTACTAAGTTTACAGCGGTTTTTAAGCATTCCTTCAATGATCGGCTAGGTTTAGGTACTTATGATCGTTTTATGTTATTGCTCTTACCGTCATCGGTTTTCAACCGAGTATAAGTGCTACAGTGGCGTATCGGCCATCGGCCGATGAGATGGTCCAAGCCGGCTTCCAGCCGATTGGCTCACGAATTTGACATTTCTTTTTCCTTGTCAATTACAGGGTCAAATTGACTGGCACGCCTACGAACCTCAAGACTTTAGGACCTGCACTGGAGTGAAGCAAATCTCCCAGGCCTTCGCGTGTCACCCAGACGCCGGATGGCCCCCGGCGGGTTTTCAGCGTCAACACCAACCTGATTCTGCTAGAATCCAGAGACCTTGATGTCATCCTTGAGATGGATTGGCTGACTAGACATAGAGGAATGATAAATTGTGCTTCGAGGGAAGTTACTTTAACCAGTAATCTAGGGCAAAAGGTGATATTCTGTACCCCATCAGTCGAACCCTGAAAGTAATCTCAACCAGGCTACCCTAGCAGAAATCCCTATGGTACGGGATTACCTTATGTCTTTCCTGTATGATTTACCTGGGATGCCACCCAAGAGAGACATCGAGTTCAGAATACACTTAGCCCCAGGCATCGTTCCTATTCACAAGAGACCTTATAGGATGGGTGCAAATGAGTTGGCAGAAGTGAAGAAGCAAGTAGAGGAGTTGCTTGCCAAAGGTTATATCAAACCTAGTACGTCGCCTTGGGGAGCACCAGTCATTTTTGTAAAAAAAGAAAGATGGAAACCCAAAGGATGTGCGTAGATTATCGCGCACCAATGAAGTCACCATCAAGAACAAGTACCCTCTGCCTAGAATCGACGATCTGTCTGATCAGTTGGAAGGAGCCACAGTGTTCTCCAAGATAGATCTTCGCTCCGGTTATCATCAGTTGAGGACCAGAGATGCACCATCATGTCTTTTGGATTGACGAATGCCCCTGCTTTCTTCATGAACTTGATGAACAATGTGTTCATGGAGTACTTGGACAACTTTGTGGTGGTTTTCATCGATGATATCCTCATCTATTCCAAGACTAAGAAAGAACATGAGCAACATCTTCGTATAGTTCTGGAGACCCTTCGGCAGCATCAGCTATACGCCAAGTTCATTAAGTGTGAGTTTTGGCTCCCGGAGGTGAACTTTCTAGGACATGTCGTTACTGCCGGAGGAATTGTGGTAGACCCAGCTAATGTGGAAGCAGCTGTAGACTATCACGGAGATTCGGAGTTTCTTAGGATTGGTGGGATAGTATCGTCGATTCATAGAGAACTTCTCTAGAATTGCAAAGCTCATGACCCATTTACTCCAGAAGGATTTGAAATTTTCATGGACTCCAGAGTGTGAGCACAATTTTTAAGAGCTGAAGAAGAAGTTAGTATCTGTGCTTATGTTGATTATACCAGATCCCAAGAAAGGATTTCAAGTCTATTGTGATGCATCTCGGCAGGGTTTAGGATGTGTGCTGATGCAAGAAGGAAGAGTGGTGGCGTACGCCTCACGACAGTTACGACCCCATGAGAATAACTATCCTACCCATGATTTGGAACTTGTAGCCATAGTACATGCCCTAAAGATCTGGATACACTACCTCATCGGCAACCGTAGTGAAGTCTACACAAATCATAAGAGTTTGAAATACATCTTCACCCAGCTAGATCTGAACCTTCGGCAATGGAGATGGTTGGAGTTGATCAAGGATTACGACATCGGAATCTACTATCACCCGGGAAAAGCCAATGTGGTGGCTGATGCCCTTAGTCAGAAGAGTTACTGCAACACCGCGGAAGGTCAACAGTTATCTTCGGAATTGTGTGAAGAGTTTGAACGGCTAAATTTGGGATTGGTTAGTCAAGGATATGTAGCAGCCTTGGAAGCACAGCCTACCCTGGTGGATCAAGTCCAAGAAGTTCAGAGCAACGACCAGACATCCTGGAGATAAAAAAACAAGAAAAAAGGTAAAGCCAGTGGATTTCTAGAAGACGAACAAGTACTGTATAGTTCGAAAGAATGGATCTGCATACCGGACAAAGAGGAATTGAAGAAGCTGATTTTGGATGAAGTCCATGGTACTCAGTATTCAATCCATCCTGGTAGCACCAAGATGTATCAAGACCTCAAGGAGAAGTTCAGGTGGTCTAGCATGTGAAGGGAAATAGCCGAATATGTGGCCGTTTGTGATGTATGCCAATGTGTGAAGGCCGAGCATCAGAGACCTGTAGGAGTACTGCAACCCCTCAAGGTTCCCGAATGGAAGTGGGAAGAAGTGGGGATGGATTTCATCACCGGATTGCCAAGAACCGCGTTAGGATTCGACTCCATATGGGTGGTGGTGGACAGACTTACTAAGGTGGCCCACTTTATACCAGTCAAGACAACCTACTCTGGTAGTAAGTTGGCAGAACTGTATATGGCCCGAATCGTGTGTTTGCATGGTGTGCCACGCAAGATCATGTTGGATAGAGGAAGTCAGTTTACCTTCAAATTATGGCAAAGACTCCAAGAGGAGATGGGTACGCGGTTAAACTTCAATACCGCATACCACCTGCAAACAGATGGTCAGACCGAGCGGGTAAATCAGATCTTATAAGACATGCTAAGGGCTTGTGCCATAAACTTCGGTGGAAGCTGGGACAAGAGCCTACCGTATGCTGAGTTTTCATACAACAATAGTTACCAGGCAAGTCTTCAAATGGCCCCGTTTGAGGCATTATACAGACGGAAGTGCCGCACACCTCTACTTTGGGATCAAAGTGGTGAACGACAAGTGTATGGGATAGACATTCTACGAGAGGCAGAGGAGAAAGTGAAGATTATACAGGAACGCTTACGAGTAGCTCAGTATCATCAGAAGAGCTGTGTAGACAATCGTAGGAGGGACCTCAGTTTCAAGGAAGGTGACTATGTGTACCTATGAGTCACACCACTTCGAGGAGTTCATCGGTTTCAGACAAAAGGAAAGTTGGCACCGCGTTATGTAGGGCCATACAAGATATTGGGTCGAAGAGGAGAAGTTGCTTATCAACTAGAGTTGTCTCCCACCTTGACTGAGGTACACGACGTCTTCCATGCATCCTAATTGAAAAAGTGTCTTCGAGTGCTGTCGATGCTTTGCACCGGCAATAATATTATGGGGCTACTCGGCGACCTAGAATTCGATGGATTGCAGAGGAACATGAGAGAATTATACTGGTTCAGGCCCTCGATGTGAGGTAATACCCTACGTCCAGTTGAGGTGTTATTCCTCTGAGGTGGATTTTGTGATCAATGATCTGGTGTCTCCTCATGGGGCGCCCTGCCTCCCTTTATATACTAGGGGACAGGGGTACATGGTAAGGATCCCAGTCGGATACGACCAAGGGATTTCCTTATTAGAGATAGAATCCTATCCGACTAAGGCTATGTTTCCTTATTGTACAAGGCACAACCTGCCGGGTACTATCTTATCTCTAATTACATGATCTGGCCCATCCTCTATCCGAGTGGCCCATGTGCTTGTAGTGAGGAACCCGGGGCCCATGGCTCCCACAGTAGCCCCTGAGACCTTCATAGTTGAGTCACAGCTGATGCCGAGTGCTCATCCTCCACGGTGAAGGTTACCCGAGTGCGATGCTCCCGAGTACTCTTTGTCCGAGTAAGTCTTCCCGAGTCCTGCTTCATGTCAGCTGGCAGCGAGGCTATGAAGGGCTTCATGTAAATATATGAATAGTGTGCGCCGAATAGGCGCACCTATTAGGTGTAGCCCCCGACTTTGTGCTTAATTGTGAAGACAATTAAACATAAAGTCAAAGATCTTTAACCTGGAAGTCTTTCCCGAGTAAATTACTACTGGTATATGAGACTCTTCGGTATCATGTCAACCGGAATATAATTTATAGTCTTGCCGAGTAGGAGACTACTCGTATATAGGACTCTTCAACTTTATGTCAGTCGGAATATGAGTTTATAGTCTTTTCCGAGTGGCGTCCCACTCAAAAGCTAGACTCTTCCGCATCATGTCAGCGGGAATAGATATTTATAGTCTCTCCCGAGTAGTGCACTACTCGAAAGTTAGACTCTTCAGCGTCATGTCGGCTGGAATAATGTTGCTCATGGCAACTAATGGCCATGCATGTAGGCCGAGTACCACTTTATGAAAATAAATCCATTACGTGGTCAGGTGTTCCCGAGAAAGATACCTGCATCCCCAATTTTAATGAAGACCAGCTTGTGATCCTTGTAAGGATATATCCTCGAGACCTGGTGGATAAAACAGATACCCAAACATACATGTTTAGCAGTGAGGCTTTCATGAAGCATATCTGTTTACCTCATCGATTCCTGTGGATAGCACTAGCACTATAATTTCAACTCAGCCTGCGGGCGGCCCACGTGGAGCATGCTACTGTAGGAACTCATGTCTTGTCGGCCCAATACCGACTGTGCAAGCCTGGGCCCATCTAGTCGGTTTAGGCTATAAAAGGATGGGGAGAGAGAAAAAGATTCCATCGTCTTCCCCAAAGCAACCAATCTCTTCGTCTTCCACCTTCGCGCCTAGCTCTTCGCCTCCCGCTCGGCTAGGGTTAGCAGCAGCCGTTCCCCACCCAGACTCGGGCGATTTCAATCCTCTTCGTTTATTCCAAGCCCCCGATTTGCTTTCCCCCAAATCTCAACACCTCCAGTCATGCCGAAGGCGACGAATCCTGCGGGTGCGCCAGGGAGTTCTTGGCCGATCTCGGATTGCGGCTCGGTGAAGCTGAGACGGCTGGAGAGCGAGCTGAAGTTGCCCAGCCAAGAAGTGATCCGTTGGCGGTCGGCGAGGGATGAGTCGAGCCCCAACCCCCGGCCTGGTGAAACGGTAGTTTTCGCCTCTTTCTTTGATCGGGGCTTGTGTCTTCCGTCGTCTGATTTCTTCCGCCGCATCCTTGATTTCTACGGGCTGGAGTTGGTGCATTTAAATCCCAACTCGATCCTTCAGATCTCCATATTCGTTACCCTTTGCGAGTGCTTTCTGGGTGTTGAGCCCCATTTCATCCTCTTCCGACACTTGTTCCATGTCAAGCCCCAGCCTTCCAAGAGTAACATCAGTGTGATTGGGGGGGCTGGTCTTCAACTAAGGAGTGATGGGAAGAAAACATATATCGATTTGCCCTTGAAATCTTCTCTGAAGGGCTGGCACAAGGAGTGGTTTTACTGCGCCGATCTAGCTCCTTCCTTGCGCCCGTTTATTGGTATGCCGCCGGCGGTGTTGCCAAGCTGGTCTTCGGAGCCAACCTTTGAAGAACTGGGCCAGGCACATATATTGCTGACAAAGATAGATGACCTCAAGAGGGCCGGCTTGACAGGACCCTGGGTAGCTCGTCGTTTCCTGACGAGGCGCGTCCAGCCGCTGAAGTTGAGAAGCGCTTTCTGCTGGGCCTTCAAAGGTAAACACGATCCCGACCGGGTGAGCAGCGAGACGGCGGACAAGGGGGCAGTGACCGATACCTTGTTTGGCTACTTCTCTGAAGGGGTCGTTGCCACCGAAGATGATAACCGCCGAGTTGCCGCCTATAGCTTCATCCGGCCGCGGACCAAGGTAACCTTCTACCTTCTTCTGTGGTGAACGCCTGTGGAACGGTGATTGTTCAACCTTGCGTGATGGTACCTCGTCGACTTGCTTGTAGTGGCATGAGGAATTTGATGAAGACTCTCGTCCATTGTCTGCGGTCGCGTCGAAGAAGAGGGCGAGGAGTCCCTCTGATGCCCAACCCGACTCCAAGAGAGCGGGGAAGAAGCCGATTTTATATCGGGGCGAGGGGGCCATGACAGCGCGCGCCGTGAGTGGCAGCTTGAAGATAAAGGACACCGCTGCCACAACGCCCACGCGGTCGAGTCCCAGGCTGAGATCAGCAGGCTTGGGCTCGACGTTGTCGTACTCAGCAACAACGCCACCAAGAGGCCAACCAGAGCAGAGGCCGATTGGGGCGAAGGAACCCGAACCAACCATACCGGAGCCGAGGCCGACTCAGGCTGATATGCCTCTGCCATCGATGACACCAACCGGGGCGAGTGCCGATGCTAGCGCTTCGCCGGGGAGCGGGCAGGCTGGCAAGAAGCTGAAGTTCTCCAAGAGGTGCGCTACCCCGGGCCTTCTGTAGTCGTTGTATGTTAAAATACAGTTCTGATCTCTTGCTTCGTTGTGCAGGAAGCGGGCCGATATCGACCTCAAAAAGGTTGACCCATCTACTCCACTTGATGAGTCCGCCCCAGCCGAGCCAGCGGCAGCGAACACACCTGCTGAGCCGGCGGCCAGCCCGGTCGCTGAGACCGAGGTGGCTCCGACTACAGGGCCACTACCGCCACTCGACCAAGAGATGGCTGTTGAAACTCAGGCTCGATGAAGTCGTCGCAAGGAGAGAGCGCGAGAGCCTGCTTCGTGCCGCTGTCAACGGGTCCCAAGGGGTTGCGGTATGATTCTTGTAGTGAAGCTCCAGCAATCTTCTTGTCTTGATGTTTGACTCTGTCGTCGGTTTGTTCCTTGTCCCGAACAGAAGCTCGTCGACTGCAACGAGGCGATGACGGAGATCCTGGTCGAGATGGCTCCCCACCTCGCGGAATTGCAACAACTCCGGGCATTGAAGGCCGAGATGGAGGCACGTCACACGAGGAGGGAGGCCTGGCTGAAGAGCGGCGCTGATTAGCTCAGGGCAGAGACATGGGCCCTAGCCGAGAAGATCAGAGGTAAAATCCTCGAGCATATCTTCCCGACTGGACCGTTGATGTATTCATCCAGCTACGTCGATCCCGACCGCTCGGTGGTGTCATGACTGCACGATTGAGCTCTTGGCTAATCTGTGGTGCAGACCTCGAAGCGGAGTTAAAGACCCGAGCGGAGAGGGAGTCGCAGCTGAAGGAGGCCGAAGAAGCCAAGGCCGAGCTTGAAAGGGTCAAGGCCGACCTGACAAAGGCCAACACCGAGCTTGACCGGGAGAAGTCCGAGTTGGAGAAGGCCGTCGTCAAGCTCGGTAAGGAGAAGGCCGAACTGGAGAAGACCGTGGCCGGGTGGGAGGCCGACTACGAAAGTAAGTCCTCAACCCGACTGTGATCTCAGCCAATACATTAGTCACCCTGTGTGTAGCCGAATCTGACAAGCTTACTTGCCGACCGATCTGGGCAGGCATGAGAGCCAATGTCCAGGCCCAGTACCGGTTCTACACGGAGGAGATAAGGTCAATCAGGGAGTCACGGGAGGCCCTCGTCGGGTCCGTGAAAGGGCTCCTTGACCTTATAGATCCCCGCCCAGTGGGGACCAGCTGTAGCAGAATTCCTCAAATAATGGGGCGTCTCGAGGACGCGCCGAGTGCCCTGAAAAGGTACTCAGACGAGCGGGTTGCCGCCGGCGTGGCCCAGACCCTAGCAATGACCAAGTCCATCTACCCGAGGGTGGACATTGAGGCCATCGGGGAGGGATTTTCCGAGGAGACGATGCCCGAGGAAGCGCTGGAGCTGATCTCACAGGCGAAGCCGACTGCTGAAGCGATTACCCGAGACCTGGGTCTGTAAAGGCAATACATTTTGTAGTCGGTGTATATATATGCTTTCATATACGATCATGCGTAAATATATGTGTCGTGCCGCCAAACTTATTATTCGGTTGTCATTAGCTTTGCCCGACCATGTAGCATGCACCGAGTTAATTCGATAGAACTTGATAAAAATCGTTCGGAGTAAGATGCTATACTCGGGCGAACGCATCAGTCGTGGCAAGGCTTCATAACCGGGGTGAAATAAGCTTGTATGTTATTGACAGAACACATATATACATGCAGCCCCCGACTCACTACTCGATTGGAACAAGCGGCGTAGTGAGTTAGGAAAAACTGTACACATGGAAAATGTAAAACTCAAGTATAGAAAGGATGTAGCTGTTCTATATTCCAAGAGTTGGTGATGAGGACGCCATCTTTGGTCTTCAGTCGGTAGGCGCCTGGCCGCGTGACCTCGGCTATAATGAACGGCCCTTCCCAGATGGGGGATAGTTTGTGCCTGTCCTTGGTGGTTTGTATCTTCCTTAGAACGAGATCCCCGACCAAAAAGGCGCGGCCATGGACATTGCGATTGTGGTAGCGACGCAGGCCTTGAAGATACCTTGCCGACTGGATTGTTGCGGCGTCTCTTGCTTCTTCCAGCTGATCTAATTCGATCAGTCGGGTGCCGTTGGAGTCGTCCTCGGAGTAAGCCCGGACTCGCGGAGAGCCGAACTGTATCTCTGTCGGTAGCATGGCCTCGGTGCCGTAGACCAGGAAGAAAGGGGATTGCCCGGTTGCCCGACTAACCGTGGTTCTGAGGGACCAGAGAACGGATGGTAGTTCTTGTACCCACCGACCCGCATATGGTTGTAGTCGGTCGTATATCCTGGCCTTGATGCCTTGTAGGACCATGCCGTTGGCTCGCTAAACCTGCCCGTTGCTCCGCGGGTGTGCCGCAGATGCATAGCAGATCTTGATGCCGAAGTCGTCGCAGAAATCTTGGAATAGGCCCGCCGCGAACTGAGTGCCGTTGTCGATTATGATGCGGTTAGGGACCCCAAACCGGTATAATATACTCAGGATGAAGTCCTTTGCTCGTGCCGCTGTGATTGTTGCGACGGGCTTAGCCTCAATCCACTTGGTGAATTTATCCACTGCGACGAATAAATGCGTGAACCCTCCTGGCGCTTTCTTGAATGGCCCGACCATGTCGAGCCCCCATACTGCGAATGGCCAGGAGATAGGGATAGTCTGGAGTTCCTGGGTGGGGAGATTTGTCTGTCTTGCGAAGAACTGGCAACCCTCGCACTTGCGAACGATGTCTTTGGCGTCTGTGACTGCGGTGGGCCAGAAGAATCCCTGCCGGTAAGCCTTTCCGACTAACGTCCTGGATGCAGCGTGGTTGCCACATATGCCCGAGTGGATTGAATGCAGGATCTGCTTGCCTTCCTCGGTGGTGACACAGCGCATGAGGACACCAGATGCACTCCTTCGATACAGGTCTTCTCCGACTAGCAGGAAGCTTTTGCTTCGACGCTTGATCTGCTCGGCTTGACTGCGATCTTCTGGGAGTTCATCGTCCAGGAGGAATTTGAGAACAGGACCCCTCTAGTCTTGACATATGTGCAGCACTTCATCGGTGGTCGGGGTAGGCTCGCCTCTCGACTGCTCTTGTGCCGGTTTCTTCTTGACTGATGGCTCCATAAGTTGCTCGACAAAGATTCCAGTCGGCACCACTTCTCGCTTGGATCCCATGTTTGCCAGCTCATCTGCCGCGTCGTTGTATTGACGCAGGACGTGTGTGATTTCCAGCCCGTCGAACTTGTTTTCCAACTTGCGGACCTCCTGACAGTATGCCGCCATTGTGTCGTCGAGACAGGTCCAGTCTTTCATGACTTGGTTGACCACGAGTTGGGAGTCTCCGCGCACAACCAGTCGACGTATGCCGAGTGATATGACGATGCGGAGCCCGTGAACAAGAGCCTCGTACTCGGTGACGTTGTGGGAAGCCGGGAAGTGGATTTGTAGTACGTACTTCAACTTTTCGCCAGTAGGGGATGTCAATATGACTCCAGCCCTGGCACCGCCGATCCGTAGGGAACCGTCGAAGTACATTGTCCAGTACTCTAGCTTTGTTGTTGGTGTTGGGAGTTGAACTTCTGTCCACTTGGCCACGAAGTCGGCTAGAGCTTGAGATTTGATAGCTGTCCGTGGCTGAAAGGTGATGTCAAACGCCATCAGCTCGAGTGCCCATTTAGCGATCCGGCCGGTGGCCTCGCGATTATGAAGGACATCCCCAAGTGGAAACGCTGTGACCACCGTGACTTGATGTGCTTGAAAGTAGTGCACCAGCTTTCGGACTGTGATGAGTAGGCCGTATAGCAGCTTCTGGACCTGCGGGTATCTTGTTTTGGAGTCGGCAAGGACCTCGCTGACAAAATAGATTGGCCGTTGTATTTTCTGAAGATGACCCTGTTCGGATCGCTCCACTACCAGCACCGTGCTGACTACCTGTGTTGTTGCCACCAGATAAAGCATTAGTGGTTCCTGGGGCAGGGGTGACGCCAGCACGGGGGGTGATGTGAGGAATTCTTTGAAGTCTTCGAAGGCTCGCTGGGCTTCCGGGGTCCATTGAAAGGTGTCCGCTTTTTTGAGGAGCTTGAAGAAAGGCATGCCCCGTTCGCCCAGTCGGGAGATAAACCGACTGAGTGCTGCCATGCAGCCTGTCAGCTTCTGGACGTCTTTAAGGTTGGTCGGGGGCGCCATGTTCTTGATGGCGTTGACTTTCTCCGGGTTAGCCTCGATGCCGCGGTGCGAGACGATGAAGCCGAGTAACTTCCCAGACGGCACCCCGAAGGCGCACTTGTCCGGGTTCAACTTCATCTTGAGTCTTCGAAGGTTTTGGAAGGTTTCTTCCAAGTCGGCAATGAGGTCTTTTCTGGACTTGGACTTGATCACCACATCGTCGACGTAGGCTTCCACGTTGCGCCCGATCTGAGTGTGCAGACACCGCTGAATAGCCCTTTGGTAGGTTGCGCCTGCGTTTTTCAGACCGAACGGCATTGTGATATAGCAATACGCTCCAAACGGCGTGATGAAAGATGTTTTTAAACAGTCTTGTTCCCTCAAGCTAATTTGATGATATCCCGAGTAACAGTCAAGAAAACTGAGTAGGTCGCACCCTGCCGTGGAGTCAACCACCTGATCTATCCTGGGAAGACCAAATGGGTCCTTGGGGCACGCTTTGTTGAGGTCGGTGTAGTCGACGCACATGCGCCATTTACCGTTTTTCTTCCGGACCAGGACTGGGTTGGCCAGCCAGTCTGGGTGGTAGACTTCCTTGATGAAGCCGGTTGCGAGGAGCTTGGTGATTTCCTCCCGAATAGCATCCTTGCGGTCTTGAGCGAAGCGCCGCAGCCGTTGCTTGACCGGCTTGGCGTCTGGCTTTACGTGTAGGGCGTGCTCGATCACCTCCCTTGGTACGCCCGGCATGTCAGACGGTTTCCACGCGAAGATATCTTTGTTGGCTTGGAGGAAGGTGACGAGCGCGTCTTCCTATTTGGGGTCGAGTCCGGTCCCGACTAAGGTAGTCTTGGAGGGGTCGGAAGGATCCAGGGGGATCTTCTTCGTGTCAGAGTCCGCTGAAATTCCCGACTTCGCTGCTTTTTTCGCCGGAACTGGATCTTGATCGACTTCAGATGTAGCGGCTTGCCGGATGCTGTCGCGCCCGACTGCCGCTTCTTGTGTTTGAGCCAGCTCGCAGCTCTCCTTGTCGCAGGTGAAGGCTTGCTTAGCGTCGCTGCGGAGGGAGAGGACTCCTGCTGGCCCGGGCATCTTCAGCACCATGTACGTGTAGTGCGGTATCGCCATGAATTTGGCGAGGGCCGGTCGTCCGAGTATCGCGTGATACGCGGTCTCGAAGTCGGCGACCTCGAAGGAGATGTTTTCTGTACGGAAGTTGTCCCGCGTGCCGAAGGTCACCGGCAAGGTTATTTGCCCGAGTGGGGTTGGTGACAGGCCGGGGATTATCCCATGGAAGGGGGCGGTGCTCGGCCGTAGTTCTGAACGAGGAATTCTCATCTCGTCCAAAGTCTTGGCAAACAGGATGTTGAGCGCACTGCCCCCGTCGATGAGGGTTTTCTTCAGCCTAATATTTCTGACGACCGGATCCAGGACGAGTGGGTATCGTCCCGGGTGGGAGACCCGATCTGGGTGATCTGCGCGGTTGAAGGTGATAGCCATCTCTGACCAGCGCAAGTATTGGGGGGTATCCGTTGTGGAGACCGCGTTAATGTCCCGTGCTGATAGCTTCTGCTTGCGCTTGGATTCGTACGCGAGTGGCCCCCCGAAGATGTGGTTGAGTTCGGCTTGGGGGTCCTGGAAATCATCAGCCGGACCCGAGTCTGGCTTGTCCTTGTCCTTGTCGGCGCCAGACGATGAAGCTTGCTCGGAGGCAAACTTCTTGAGCATGTGGCAGTCCTTAGCCGCGTGCCGGCCCTTGGGATGAAAGGGGCAAGGCCCGCTCATGACTTTCTGATAGTCGTTGTTCCGCTGGGGCCGCGATCGACTGCGCTCCATGTTAGCCACCTCGTTGTCCGACTTCCGCTTGCGGCTGCCAGGCTTGTTCTGAGGCGGCTCGTTGTCGGCTTTCGCCCTGTTGTCTTTTTGTCGGGGCTCCTTCTTCTCGTCGAAGGCCTCTGTGACGGCTTCAGCCGAGTCGGCGTATTTGTTGGCCATGTCGAAGAGAGTCCGGACAGTGGATGGTGGCTTCCGAGTGAACTTCGCGATGAGCGGGGCGTCTTTTACTCCCTTGCGGAAGGCGGCGATGACGACCTCGTCTTTGATGCTTGGGATTTGATTGCGCTTCTCGGAAAACCTTTTGATGAATTCACATAGAGACTCGTTCTTTTTCTGATGCAGCTGGTAAAGGTCGTGCTCGGAAGCCGGTCTCTCGTAGGTCCCCTGGAAGTTAGCGATGAACCGCTCCCTGAGTTGTCCCCAGGAACCGATCGACCGCCTTGGGAGGCCTGTCAGCCATGTCCTCGCCGAGTCGGATAACGCGACTGGGAGGTAGTTAGCCATGGCTCTGCTGTCGCCCCCAGCAGCTTGAACTGCTAGGACGTAAACGGTGAGCCAGGACTCTGGGTTGGTCTTGCCGTCGTACTTTTCGATTCCGGTAGGCTTAAAGCCGACTGGCCAGCGGACGTCCTATAACTCCCGAGTAAAGGCTGGAATGCCTTCATTATCGTGAGGACTTGGGCTTCGGTTTTGGTGGTGTAGCCGCTCGTAGTGGAGACCGAAGCGCTCGTGTTCATCCTCCAGTCGGCGGCGTTCATCCTCTTCGCGTTCTTCGCACCGGGCCCTTAGGGTGTGGCGAAGATCGCGTTGTAGTCGCAATCGGAGGTCTTGATTGGGTCGGCGGTCGTATTGGTGACGCCGCCGGTTGTCATAGTTGGTATTGCCGAGTGTTGTTTGGCGGGACTCTTCGTGCTGCCGGGTGGAGCCGGCCGCCCGTCGTCGTGCTGACGTAGATGACTCCGCCGCAGGAGAGCCCGTTTGATGGGTCGGTATGTGAGTGTTGCCTGACTGTTCTTGCTGCTGGCAGGCGGCAGCAGTAATCATCGCCTTGATCTTGGCGATAGTTGGTGTGGCCTGATGATCCGGCCCAAGCTGGAGCGTGTCCAGCAGAGTTGCGGCGGCCACGACGTTCTGTTGTGGCGTGACGAAGACATCGTGGTCGCCGACTTTGGTTTGGAGGATTTGCTGCTGGGCGGCTCGCCCAGCCTGTCGAAGCCCGTCATTGCGAGCTTGTCGGTTGGCCTCCTCTTGTTGTTGTAGTCGGCGCGCCTCCTCTTGCTGCTCCTCTTGCAGTCGGCGCACCTCGGAAGGTGGCGTTGAAGCCATGAAGATCTCGCGGGGGAGGAGGAAGCTTGCCAAGGTGGAGTCCGAGTTGACGCTCGAACCACCATCCGACTTAGTGTCGGACTCCGAGTAGTTTATCGGAGTTAGGACGACTCCGACCTCCCTAGATCCAATCTGAAACGGTGCATGACCGTGTCCAGACTGAATCGCTGGAGGTCGGGTCTGCTGCGCGGGTTGTAGATGCACAGCGTCGCCGAATCCGTACGGGAGATTGACGATCTCTCCCCCTCTCGGCCTAACCCGCGCTGGCTCAAGGCCTAGCGCGAGTCGGACGCCGAAGGAGAGAGTTGTCCCGATGTCCGGCGATGTGAGGGACTGTCGTAGTAGATCGTCGAAGGAGATGGCGACGTCCCTGGGGCCGGCTGGCGCAACGCCGGCTAGCTCCTCAGCTGGCAAGATCGGATCTGCCTCAGCCAAGGAAAGGTTGCCGAGTTGATCGGCGACGAAATCAAGGCTCCCGAAGGTGATGGTGTCTCCATTGGAGAACTTGTCGCCCTTGACTCCGTTGATGGGATCCATCGTATCTGTTGACGAAGAATTCGCCGGGCCCCTACCTGGCGCGCCAACTGTCGATGCTTTGCACCGGCAATAATATTATGGGGCTACTCGGCGACCTAGAATTCGATGGATTGCAGAGGAATACGAGAGAATTATACTGGTTCAGGCCCTCGATGTGAGGTAATACCCTACGTCCAGTTGAGGTGTTATTCCTCTGAGGTGGATTTTGTGATCAATGATCTGGTGTCTCCTCATGGGGCGCCCTGCCTCCCTTTATATACTAGGGGACAGGGGTACATGGTAAGGATCCCAGTCGGATACGACCAAGGGATTTCCTTATTAGAGATAGAATCCTATCCGACTAAGGCTATGTTTCCTTATTGTACAAGGCACAACCTGCCGGGTGCTATCTTATCTCTAATTACATGATCTGGCCCATCCTCTATCCGAGTGGCCCATGTGCTTGTAGTGAGGTACCCGGGGCCCATGGCTCCCACAAGTGCCGACCAAAGAAGCTGACCCAGAACAGGTAGAGATTCATGAAGACCTAACTTATGCTAAGAAGCCTATCCGTATCTTGGAGACCAGTAAGAGAAACACTCGAAACGGGTGATAAGGTTTTGTAAAGTACAGTGGAGCAATCACTCGGAAGAAGAAGCACTGTGGGAATGCGAAGATGAATTGAAGTACGCTCACCCACATCTCTTCACCTGATCTTCCAAATCTCGGGACGAGATTTTGTTTAAGGGGGGTAGGTTTGTAACACCCTGAAATTCCCTAATTAAATAAATTGTGTAAAAAGGAATTTTAGAAATTATTTTAAAAGTCTCAAGGAGTGAAAACATTAAAAATCAGAGAAAATTTACAATAAAAGTTGGCCAGGATTTAATTTTAGAAAATACTTTGCTTAATCCTTTATCTCCTAGAATTTTCTGGAAATTAGTTGAGCAAGGAAAGTATTTTTCATAAATGAAACAGCATTTCAGCATTAAAATAAAAGAAAAATCCTTTTTTAATCCCCTCCCCTGTTCCTGGGCCGTATTCGGCCCATTCCTGTTCCCTCCCTGCCGGCCTGCCTGCCCTCTCTCTCTCCCCGTGCTCGCGCCTCAGCCCAGTCGGCCCGTTGGCCTTTCCTCACGGCCGCTCACTGACAGGTGGGGCCCACCTATCAGTTTTGTCCTCGAGCTCAGGACAGAGTCCTGTTCATACCCGACTCGGAAGCCGCCGTAATCCCGTGAAATCCGGCCGATTTGGTCGTGTCTTTCTTCAATCAGTCTAGCGTAAATATCCCCCCTTGATCATCTCCACCGAACCCCTCAAGAATCGAGCTGAATCCCCTCTTGTCTGACGTGAGCCCATGTTCGGATAAGCGCAGTCGCCTGGTTAGGGTTGCGCCGCCGCAATCCCGCCATATCGGGGGCGGATTTCCCCTCCCTGGGCTATAAATAGCTAGCCCGAGGTCGCCGCCACCGAACCCTAACCCTAGCTGCCCTCGCCATGCCATCTTTCACCGTCGTCCACGAGATCAGTACCCCGCCGCCACACCGTCATAGTCTAGCCACTATTTCTCATTGTTCTATCCGACGTCAGTGCTCACCGTCGCCACCATTGGAACTGCCAGACCGAGGAGGACCTCGGCCGCCCCTTCATAGCCATCAAAGATCGCCGCAAAACTAGCTGCTGCTTGGAGCTTGCCGCGGTCACTTCCCGTCGCCATTCTTGCCTCGGTGAGCATCGCCGTAGTCCCCTCTACCCATCTGTGCCCTCGCCGTGCCTCGCCGCACCACCGTTCACCATTGACCATCGGTTCCCATGCCACAGCTGCCGGTCTGCCCACGTGGAGGCCACACCAGCAGTACCCAACGCCACCTCGGCCTCCTCGTCCGATGCGGTCGCTGAGTCACCCCCCCCCCCCCGAGAGGTATGACCAATCGGATTCAATCTTAGCCGTTGGATCGTTCTTGATCTAATCCTAGCCGTCTGATCTCGATCCTTTAAATCCCAACCGTTGGTTTTCGGAAATCGCTTCGATGAACCTGGTCTACGGTGAACCAGACCCTGGTGACGCAATAAAGACTTTTTTCCTTTTCAAAATTAATTCAATATTGCGTCATTATTGCTAGGTTTTAATCGGTTTAAACTTCTAAAATTCATAACTAATTCATCCGAACTCCGTTTGGGGTGATTCAACTTGCAAAATTCTTTAAAAATCAAGATCTATCCATTAAAAATATAATATTGTACTATTGACTTGTTCTTATGTACTGTTTTTCACTTTTTGTCTATTGCCTTTAGCCACCGACGTTCCGGAAGAGTCAGGATTTTGCGAGGAGATTTTGGAACTGTGTACAGAGCAGCAGGGAAAGTCACACAGATCTTCAGCACCTTTGAGCATATTGTACCTATATTTTAAGCTATATTTTTCCTTCAACTCTGCATTTATTTTTATAATGTCCTTGGGAGGGACAACCTTGATCTTTGATTATAACCTTAATGACTGGATTACCTATTATTGTACTGATGGGAATAATGTGACTAGCTAGCTTTAATTATTGGTTAACTAGATTAATTCTAGGACTCTACTTAGCCATGCCTAGAAACTATAGTATAACTTACGGGCTATCACTTAAACATTGATTACATTATAGTGTTCACGTTGAATGAGGAATCAGTTCACGACTGTGGTCGTGTGAGGTTAATTTAATGGTTAACTAAAACTTGACTAAATGTTGGGTTGTGAGCACCGGGTTTGTGTTTGATGCTAGTGGTGCTCATGACACTTAAGGACCGGTTCACGAACTACTTGTTACAAAGCATTTATCGTACTAACCACAAGCCAGAATGGGCAACAGCCGGACTTGTAGTGTAGCATGTCCCAACAAGAGACACCATGGTGTGTTTAATTGTTAGGTGGTAGTATCAATAAATCCACAGTGGCAGTGCCAATAAGTCCTTATTTGGGAGCCAAGAGTTTCTCTAGCCTGGAGGTTGGGCCACCTCTACTGGGGACTTGGCCGGTGGTTTTTTGATAGGCATGTTATGCAAAGGGTCCTGTCACAACTCTTTTCTGTGGTACCATGGTGGTATTGAGGCGCATGGTGACGCGTTGTGGGGTTGTGTCTTGTGGATAAAGTTGTACACCTCTGGCCAGAGTAAAACTATTTGAATAGCCGTGCCCGCAGTTAATGGGTGGGCTTAGCAATATGATTAGTCTCACACTACCTTAATTGAATAATGAATGATGGAATATTGATAGCTACATGTTGGAGTGGTTGGGCCTATACCGCTTTGGAGAGCAGTATAGTGTTGGTTAATATGGTTTGATGATTACTATTTTATTACATTCTTAGATGCTTTACTAAATGCTATTTATGCAACTTGAGCCATATTATGCCATCCTTTGGAAATCTCTGCACTTGCATATTTGCTGTGTGGCTTGCAGAGTATTTCATGTACTCAACTTGCAATCAACAATCATCATCAGAGGAGTATTTCAGCGAAGAGGATCTTTTGGAGGACTAAGC
Source organism: Oryza meyeriana var. granulata (assembly GCA_003991445.1). Lineage (NCBI taxonomy): Eukaryota > Viridiplantae > Streptophyta > Magnoliopsida > Poales > Poaceae > Oryza > Oryza meyeriana. Next base: position 62,396 of record RYFJ01000807.1, on the reverse strand, counting down.
GAGAGCATGGTCAAGTGCGTGTGGAGAGGGAGTCGTCGCGTCGTTCATAGTTTATTTCTGCTGCTTAGATTTTTATTATTTTGAGAGGTGTCATTCACCTCTGTAATAAATACATTCGGTATGTAAGACATTTACCTTGTTATCAACTTTGTCATTCATGGACGAGGATTTACACACAGTAAAGCACCAGAATTTTAGATGGAAATTCCAGTTGTGACATGAACTACCCAACCCACGACTTAGAACTCGCCACTGTTATACATGCCCTAATAATATGGAGGCATTACCTAATCGGCAATCGGTGTGAAATATACACCGATCATAAGAGTCTAAAGTACATATTCACTCAGACTGAGCTCAACCAACGATAAAGAAGGTGGTTAGAGCTGTTAGAAGACTATGACCTTGGGATACACTACATCCTAGAAAAGCCAATGTAGTGGTCGATGCCCTAAGGCGAAAAAGTCATTGCAACACCGCCCTAGTGCGACCTTCCCAGCCTGAATTGTGTAACGAGCTCTGAAAACTCCGGATAACCATGGTGTACAAAGGAACGCTCGCCACCCTAGTAGTTCAGCCTACCCTAGAAAGTTTAATACGGGAAGCCCAGAAAGAAGACGAGGATATCAAGGCCATTAAGGAGAATATCCCCAAGGATAAGGCCCCTGGTTTCTCGATGGACGAACAAGGAACCCTATGGAATGGAAAAAAGATATGCGTACCCAATAATAAGGAGTTGAGAAACCTTATTCTTAAGGAATCCCACGAGTCTGCATACTCGATACATCCTAGAAGTACAAAAATGTACCAAGATCTTAAGGAACATTATTGGTGGTCCGGGATGAAAAGAGACATTGCTGAGTATGTTGCTATATGCGATATCTGCCAAAGGGTAAAAGCAGAACATCAGAAACCCGCTGGACTATTACAACCCTTAAAAATTCCGAATGGAAGTGGGAAGAAATTGGTATGGATTTCATAACCGGCTTACCAAGGACACCCAACAGATACGATTCAATTTGGGTGGTTGTGGATCAATTTACCAAGGTAGCCCACTTCATACCCGTTAAGACCACCTACACGGGAAAGAAATTGGCAGAGTTATACATGACCAAAATAGTGTGTCAACACAGAGTTCCCAATAAAATCATGTCAGACTAAGGGACCCAGTTTACCTCTAGATTTTGGGAACAATTGCATGAGGCCTTGGGAACCCATCTTAACTTCAGCACCGCATATCACCCTCAAACGGACGGTCAAACCGAAAAGGTGAACCAGATCATGGAACATATGTTGAGAGCATGCATCCTAGACTTTGTAGGGACATGGGACCTCTGTCTACCCTATGCAGAATTTTCCTATAATAATAGCCACCAAGCCAGTATAAAGATGGCCCTAAATGAGGCACTATATGGATGCAAGTGTCGTACCCCACTCTGTTGGACCAATATGGGGGAGAAACAGATATTTGGGCCTGATCTCCTGAAAGACGCAGAAGAAAAAGTAAAAGTAATAAGGGAACACCTGAGAGTAGCTCAGTTGCGACAAAAAAGCTATGCCAACAACCGACGCAGAGACATAGAATTCAAAATTGGAGACCACGTATACTTGAGAGTGTCTCCATTGCATGGGATGAAGAAATTCGGTACGGCTAGAAAGTTGGCTCCTAGGTTCATAGGCCCCTATCCTATCACCGCCCGACGAGGAGAAGTAGCCTACCAGCTAGAGTTACCCAGCGAACTCACGGATGTACACAACGTATTCCACGTCTCCCAGTTAAAGAAGTGTCTTCGAGTACCTAAAGAACAAGTTCCCCTCAAAGGCGTCAAGCTAAACAAGAACCTAACTTATGAAGAGCAACCAATCTGCATCCTTGATGAAGCTGAGAGACAGATGTGAAGAACCTCGACCAAGTTTTACAAAGTGCAGTGGAGCAATCACTCGGAAGAAGAAGAAGCCACCTGGGAGCGAGAAGATCACCTTCGCATAGAGTACCCTGAGTTTTCGCTTAGTTTCGGAATCTCGGGTCAAGATTCTCTTTAGGGGGTAGGTTTGTAATGCCCGTGTTTTATTCCTTGTTTAAAACTATTTTAAACAAAAACTTATTTGCAAAATTTGGCTTTTGATCGGATCCTCGAGATTGTGCCATATGTGATGTCAAAATTTTCTTCAAATCAACCTCAGAAACACCCTTCCAAAATCCCCTATTTTCCCCTGAAATCAAAATTCCCATTTAAAATCAAATCCAAATTCAAAATCTCTAAATAACCCTCAAAAAACCTTCTCTGGAAAAATATAAAGAGTCACTGTACCATTTGGGCTGCCCATTTCTTTTTCCCTTCGGCCCGCTCCCGCACTCCCTCTCTCTCTCCCCGCGTGGCTTGATCGGCCCGCCCGACGCTCAACCCTCCCGTGCGTGGGATTAAAACTCCCGTGGGCCCCACATGTCATCAACGCTCTCCTCCCCTCGCTCTCTCATCCGCTCGATGACATGGGTGGACGGTTGTGATCCATCCTCACATGGGCCTCGCATGTCAGCCTCAGGTGACAGCGTCATCGTCTTCCTCCCGCTCGCTTGATCCCTCTCTCTCTCCTCTCTCGATCTCAAGCTCTCCCTGTCCTCACTGTGCTCGCCCATACCGCCCAGTCTCCCACAATAAAAATGCACGGAGCTCCGTCGTCAACCATCACCGTCCCATCCCGGTAGAACTCCGGCGAGAAACCCGCTCCGTCACCTCATCCTGAGCACCAGAGTCAAAAAGACCGCCATGGCGCCATAGCATTTCTCCCCAACGAGCCCCCGTAGGTCAATACGCACGCGCGAGCTTCACGTCCCGTCGCATCACCATCCTCTCCGCACCCCGTTTTCCCCTCTGGAGCGTGCATGACGCGAGACACAGTGGCCGCGCCATTGCCAAGTCTCGTTGCCCAAGCTCGAGTTTCCCTTCCCTGTTGCCACCGCCTCTATCCGCCATCCGCTAACGCCATGCCTCCACTATAAATAGGGCAGAGCCCCGTCTCCTCCAGCCACTGAGAAGCCAAGCCTGTAATGCCCTACTTTTAGCGCAACGTTAAACTCTATTTTAATAAAAATCTATCCATGAAAATTTTACTCTTTTGTGTGCTATGTCATAAGTCGTGCCTGGATCTCAGTTTGCCTCCCTATCATTGATCTTAAGACCTGACTTCTCAAAAACCTCCGTTCCAAAATAATCTCGGAAGTTTGAATAGGCGTATTCGAGTTTTCCCTCCTAAAACCCTAACGGCAAAAATCCCTCGACCCTCCTTCAAAAAAATTCCGTTTCAATATCCGCTCCAAATATCCGAGTCGGAACCCTAAAAATATCCTCTTTGACCCCTGAAAAGCTCTCATGAAATCAATTCCCGAATCGGAGATTCAAATCCCATTTTTGAATTCAAATTCTCTCCTCTCTCTCTCTCTCTTGAACCCCTTCAAATATTCCTTGAAAGCCAAAATACAAAATCACACTAAAGATATTAAATTCCCTTGGATTCTCCCTCCCGAATCCCTAAGGAAATCCTAAGTTTAAATATGCAGAATGGAATCAAACCCCTATTCCAAAAATCTTTTCCACCAATATATATATAAACATATATATATATATATATATATATATATATATATATATATATATATATATACATGTATCAACCCTCCACCTTTGTTCCCCTAAAATCCCTTGATTTCTCCCCTGAGTTCAAAGTACAATTTGAATTCAAAATCTCAAAGCAAATCCCCAAATACCTCCTCAAATAAATCCCAGAGAAAATACAAAAAGCTACTGTTCCTCCTGGGCCGCGCCCCCCCTTTTCTTTCCCTGCAGCCCAGGCCAGCAGCGCTCCCCGGCCGTCGCCTGTCCGATCACGCCACCTGTCCCATGCACCGTGGACAGCTGCTCGATTCCCTCCCTCGTCACCCATGCGCGCCTTCCCGCCCCACGCCGGATGGTTGCCTCCTGGCCCGAGTAAATGAGTACGCACAGGCTACGATAGCAGAAAATAAAACTTTTCTACCGCACACACTAGGACATCATGTGAGAGAGGGATCATGAATCGTTACCACTAGACGCGCAGTGCAGCGGAAGAAGGGTTGGAGAAGCCGGTCCAACCACGCGCGCGTCGAGGTAGTAGTGGAAGTAGTCGATCTCCGCAAATCTAATCAGCGTTGATGCCGATCAATGCCACAACAAGCAGTGCCTCCACCGGTATCCACACGTCCGGAGCTGGAACACCGATTGCGAGTGTACTAGCACTCGTGAGCGGCTAGGGTTTGGCTCGGGAGGTGGCGGCTAGGGTTTAGCTCGAGATCAACAAAAAAACGTGAATCTCCTCGGCCCCTCGCCTCCCTATATATAGACCTCCTCACTCGGGCCTCATGGACCGAGGCCCAGTAAGAGTCTACTCGGATCTCTATCCGAATCGAGCCCATATCCAACCCGTTAAGCATGCGACCCTGTAGGTTCACGTATATTTTGTCGCGACACGGAAATGTCTTTCTGGTCACCCTGTTAATAGTGGCCTCTAGAAAGGCATATTAACCCAAAATATACATAAAGATCATATCGGCTGAACCTATAATATCCTCATGCACAAATCCCTTTGCCTCACGATATTGATTGAGCTCAAGACGAGACTTGTGTCATCCTCTTAATAGCTCAATCACTCTCTCGATCCTGTGATGGATTACAAACTTGTGATTGACACCTCAATCACCCTATCATGGCCATACACTTCCATAATCCATTACATCAAGGGGCCCAGAGATATCTCTCCCTTAAGGAGGGACAAATTCTATCTTGATCATTCACATCCCACTACATGTTTCATAGCAAACCCGAAGACTACTTTTATGACTACCCAGTTACGGAGTAGTGTTTAGTACTCCCAAAATAAGCTACTACGTATGTTGGGAACCATGATGATCTCAAGTCTAAGGACTCTACATAAACACTACTTGAGATTAACTGATGACACATGAAATCTCTGCAGTATCTCATGGCGGGTCTATCCAACACATGTTCACTAACATATGTCCATATTATTGATTTGGTATCTCCATACCATGATCCATGAGACATGATCATCAATCAATACATATGCTTATGTTAGAATCATATCTGTTTCTCATATGATATATGATCAGGGATTATTTAGAAATAGCAACATTTGACATTAAGAGTCTCATGAATAAGTCACGTACTCATTGATCAATAATGATAATGTCTATTTCAAGGAACAAATCAATACATTACAAATATAGCATATGATATATATAACATCTCCATGTTGCCTCTAGGGCATATCACTAACACCGAGCCCTATGCACCTGTTAATGCCAAAATTTGGCACGGCTCATATCAGATTCGGTAAAGAAAGAAGCTATATCAACCGGAGGAAATTAATCTAGAAGAAGCCGGATTTGAGAAGGAATCGTGAAGATCATGTTATGGCAGTTATTTATCTTATCTATTAGATAGTTTTATCTTTTAGGAAACCCGAATCTCTTGTCCGATCAGGTCTGTTAGTTTTCCTTTTCTAGTTAGGAAAGTCCTGTTCCGTAGCCAATCAGGACTCTATCCACCCGGGCTATAAATATGTGCACCCGGATACATTGTAAATCATCTCAACGATCAATAAACTTCGGCGCATCGCCACCCTTTCGACGGGTTCTTGCTTCTCGAGCGGGGCTGCATCGGTTAGGTCCAAACTCCTGCGAGAGGGTAAGACTCGTCACCCCTTACCCAGGTGTATCTGCCCTGTCTACGGCTGCATCGGTTCGGTTTGATCTCTTAGGCCGATCAGGTATACCACATCACACGTTCGTAGATCTTATCAGCTTACTGGGGGCGGTTTATCATCAGTTTGTGCTGCATCGGTTCGGTCCGACCTACTAAACTGCCAGTGATAAATCGTTCCTGCTAGGTTGATGGCCTTTGCGCAAGCGTCTTATCGGAATGTATAGCCGATAAGTTATCTTATTACATTACAGTTGCATTAGGTCTATCGGCTCGTTGAGGTTTCTTTATTATTATCAATCTGTGCTGCATCAGTTAGGTCTGAACTACTAGATTGATAATAATAGATTTATCCTTGTCGAGCCGATCGGTGTATATGCGACGTTCTATCGGAGTGCTTAGCCGATAGGTTATCTTTTTATAAAGCCGACTGTATTATCTTTAATATTTTGGTCATCTATATTATCATCGGTTTTCTAGCCGATGCACATATATTTCCTCGGCGGTCGGCTGGCTTACTATTCTGCCTATCTATTTTATCATCGGCTTCTAGCCGATGCACATGTTATACTAACAGCTTATCTATTTGTTTATAGCGTTATCGGTTTCCTAGCCGATACACAGGTGCTATCGGCCATCGGCTACGAGGAGCCTATATCAGTCCGTATCGGCCGATAGCCGATGTGCAATTGCTGCTGGTAGCCAAGCACAGGCGAGGACCTGGGAGCGAGGACCCGGGCACAGGCACGGGCACGAGACCCGAGCGCGGACAGCTGGGGCCCGGACACGGTTTTATCATCGGTTTACGGCCTATGCTCGTGTTCCTTCGGAAATCGGCTAGCAGTATTCTTATCGGCTGATTGATTCACTGAGTTAATATTTTCTCCTTGTCAATTATCGGGTCAAATTGACTGGCATGCCCGCGAACCTCAAGATTTTAGGACCTACACTGGAGCTAAGTAGATCTCCCAGGCCTTCGCGTGTCACTTAGACGCTGGATGGCCCCCGGCGGGTTTTCGGCGTCAACAGCACCGCCATTCAATCTCCCTTGCTCGCCCGCACCGTGCAAGACCGGCCTGCCGTGGCTGGATGACTGCCGTGTGTCATCCCACCCCGTCAGCGGTCAATCCCTCCCTACACAGTGTCATCTTCTCCCTATTTCGTCCCCGTTCTCTCCTCGATTCCGTCTGATACCCGTTCGGTCAAATGCTCTAGAGAGCACCCGACATCACAGCAGCCCTGCCAGCGCCCGCTAGCTAGCACGGCTTGGACAGCCGCAGCCGCATCCCTTTCCTTCCCTCTCCCCCTCTTTTGACCGAGAATCTCGGCCGGCATGGTCCCCTGCGACCCCTCCCTCTCTTTCTCACTCATTTCCGCCCACGCCGGCCTCCGTTCGCCAGTGCTCCGCGCCAATTTAGCCCGCGCGTGAAGTCCAAATGTGGCTGCATGATTCACTGCCATTGATCGGCCCTCAAATTGCCACCATCGATCCAATTTTGCCACCTCAAAAAATTCCCACGCCACGACACCAATTCCCTCTCCCCTCCATGATTGCCCCCACCTCAAACCGACCTAAGTGCTGCCTCCATCCCCTATAAAACGCCATTGGGAGCCCCTATTCTCCCCCTTGGCTCTGCTTCTTGGATGCTGAAGACAGCACCGTGGCACCGCTCGCCACCGCTACTTGGCCGCCTCGACACAACCCCCTCCTCGTCGAGCCAAGTCGGCGCTGTGAATGCCGCTCGTTTCTCCTTCCTCACTAGGTCTCCGCCCGACCCGAGAGCGGGATGCCCCCAAATTTCACGACTGCCATAGTCCCTGCTCCTGAACTCCGTCGCCCCATGAATCCCCGTCGCCGGTGAGCTCCCCCGTCAAACTTTGTGTGTACTGTCTTGGTATGCTCCCCGGTGTCTCTCTCCTCCCTCAGCTCCCCTGGATTCCCCCCCTGGCTCGCCCTCGACACTGCCACGGCCGTCATCCCCAAATTCCCCTTTCTTTCCCCCCTCCGCCTCCGGTCTCCCACCGCCAGTCGCCATCGCTAGGACTCCTAAAAATATGCTCTGCTCAATTGTTTCCCCTGGATCTCGTCTCCCCGCCAATGTAGCCTCCTCGTTGTGGAACACCGCCGCTTGTCGGAATATTTCCGCCGCCGTCGGCCGTTGGATCTTGCCGGCGGAGCCATGCCCCTACCCCGCTCTCACTGTCCCCCTACAAGCAATGTGTCACTGACGACTGGCGCTAGCACTCGCCCCTTCTCAGTCATCGGTGCCTCTGGTCCATGGACCATGCGTAGCCGACGTGTGGGACCTCCTCTCAGTCCATACTAGCCCACCATGAACACCCCACTGTCCACTGACAGCCGGACCCCGGCCACCAGTGGCCGCAGGCCTCCACTCCCTCTCTCTTTCCCTGGCTTGCGGGCCCCAGCCACCAGTGAGCCATCTTTCCTCCCTTGAATCACTGACATGTGAGCCACCACCTTCTGCCTCCTCGGCCCATAGCCCACTGACTAATCTCCCTCTCCTCCCATTGACATGCGGCCCTAGGTTCCAGTGGGCCCCTTGTAACACCGTAAATTATCCCCATATAAAAATAAATGAGAAAAAAGAATTTTAGAAATTAAATTAAAAGCCTCAATGAGTGAAAATAATAAAAACAGAGAAAAATCTATAGCAAAATGGGCTTGGAAATAATTTTATAAAATTCTTTGCTTAATCATCTATTTTTTGGAATTTTCAAGGATTTGTTTGGTTAAGGGAAGTATTTTTGGTGAATTAAACAATTCTACAGCATTAAAATAAAAGAAAAAGGAATTAAAAACCCTCTTCCTTGTGCATGGGCCAAATCCGGCCCGTTACTATGCACTTAACGCCCCCCCCCCCCCTCGCACACAAGGCCCACAGCCTACGTCCGCCGCTTCGCTGGCGCCTCACTAACAAGTAGGCCCCACCTGTCGACATCGTCGTCAACCTCTCGCTGGGGGAGTCCTGTTCATGCCACCGCCGCAATCCGCTCCAAATCCGAGTGCCTCGGCCCCGATCTCGTCCAATCGGTTGAGGGGAAACAGTGCCCCGATCCTCCTCTGTCTTATCCCCCAAGGAAGTGGAGCCTAATCACACACGGTTGAGGAGACCCGAAGCTTCCCGACTCGAATCTTATCCCTAATCCATCTCCGCCACGTATCTCGCCGGACTCGCCACCTCGACGCTATAAATAGCAAGCCCTAGACCCCTGGGAGCTATCCCGCGCATAAGGTTGAGCCCTAGCTAGTCCTAGCCGCCTCCCCACGCCTCAAGCTAGCTCCGCCGCCGCCGCCGAGCCTGGTTGCGTGTCGTCGCCGCTTAAATCGCCACCAGCGCTCACCATCACCTCGGACAACATTACCTGAGCATGAGGGAGCTAGGCCACCGTTCCTCGGCTGCCGAAGACCCCTGGAACCTCGCGCCGCCAAGGACCCGAGGAGCTCCGCCACTAGAAGCACGCCACCGGCCTCTCCCGTCGCTGTTCACCGCCCGTCTACCCATGATAAGAACCGCAGTGATCTCCTCTACCTATTCCTGCCCTCGCCGCGCATCGTCGTGTCGCCGATCACCGACGACCATTGGTCCCCGTGTCGCCACCGTCGCCGTCGTCGCCATGCTGACTCAGCCGCTGACGTGGATGCCGCGTCAGACGCTAGCTCAGCCACGGGCCCGCTTGATCGGATCTAATCCGAGTCATAGATTGCCGATCTAATCTCAGCCATCTAATCTGAGTAGGATTAGATCTAAGCCTCTCATCTTTCTTAAAATCTTGGATCAATCTAGACCGTCCGATTTGATCTCATTAAATCTACACCATTGAAACCTCTGTGGACCTCGGTAGACCTAGTTTACCGTAGACCCGAGCCCTTTCTCTCTCTATCCAGTGGGCTCCGCCTATCAGCCGCCAGCCCACCCCACTCTCCCCCCTCTGTGATGATGTCATAATTCCTTTTCCCAAATTAAATTAATTCCTAAATGATGCAATAAATCAGTTTAATTCTTTTAAATAGGCTTTTAAAGGGTTTAAACTTCTAAAATTCATAATTAATTCATCCGAACTCCGTTTGGGGTGATTCAACTTGCAACATTCTTTAAAAATCAAGATCTACCCATTAAAATACAATATTGAACTGTTTATATGTGTTGGTGTGTTGTTTTGCTTGTTTTTGTTTATTGCCTTTAGCCACCGACGTTCAGGAAGAGCCGCAATTTCTCGAGGAGAGTTCCGAGGTTTGTGTGGTGCAGCAAGGAAGGTCACACAGATTCCTAAATCCCTTTGAGCATATTGTTCCTATGTTTAAAGCTATATTTCCTTTCAACTCTGCATATATTTTGGAATGTCATCGGAATTGGGAAACCCTAATGTTTGGTTAAGGCCTCCTTGACTTGATTACTTGATATTATATCTATGGGACAAATGTGACTAGCTAGCTTCATTTACTAGTTAGCTAGAATAACTCTAGGACCATGCTTAGCAAACTATAGAATAATTAATGGGTTATCACTAAAGGTTTGACAATTACTATTGACTCACATGAAATAATGGTTCGATGTACGACTGTGGTCGTGCAAGGATGATTTAATGGTTCATTAAAATATGGATAAATGGTGGGTTGCGAGCACCAGTGTTGTGAATGTTGCTAGCGGTGCTCATGATAGTTAAGGACCGGTTCGCAGACTACTTGTTGCAAAGCAATACACGTGCTAATCACAAGCCAGAATGGGTAATAATGGGATCTAAAGTGTAGTTCGTTCAACCAGAGGCCCCACGGTGTGTTGTGGCTGTGTCAATAAGACCCCCATGGCTGTGTCAATAAGTCCATGTCTTGGGCGTTGGATCATTTCCCTATTGGGGGCTTGATCAGCTCCTGTTAGAAACTGGTGGTTCAACGGTTGGCACTCTTATTGTGCGGGTTACATGGAGGGTCTTGTCATAATTTCTTTCCGAGATACCATGGTGGTATTAAGGCGCACAGTGAAGTGTCAAGGGGTTGTGTCTTGTGGGTCAATTGGTATATCTCTGTCCAGAGTAAAACTATTCGAATAGCCGTGCCCACGGTTAAAGGCGAGCCTAGCAATGTTTTCTATGATTAGTTCCACACTACCTAAACTTAACTGTTAAATGGTAAAATATGTTTAGCTCTAGGTTGGAGTGGTTGGGTCTATACCGTTTTGGTGAGCAGTATAGTGTTGATCAATATTGTTTAATAATTAATGCTTTATTACCCTCTTAAATGTTTTAATAAATGCTTTTATACAAATGGAGCCATATTATGCCATTCTTTTTTATCCTATGTGCTTGCATATTTGCTGTGTGGCTTGCGGAGTATTTCATGTACTCACCTTGCAATCAACAATCATCATTCAGAAGAGTACTTCAGCGAGGAGGACCACTTGGAGGATTAACCGGGAGTCCCGGTCAAGTTGGTGGAGTGGGTTTCATCACGTCGTCTTAGTTTATTTACCACTGCTAGAACTTTATTATTTTGAGAGGCATCATTCGCCTCTGTAATAAATACTTTCGATATGTAAATAATTATTTTGATTATCAACTATGCATGTGTGCCTCGGTTGATTCCTGGACGAGGATTTACACACAATAAAACCCTAGAATTTTGGATAGAAATTCTGGGCGTGACACCCCTGCTGTCAGTGACAACCAGGAGTTTTTTCCCAAGAATATTCCCTCCAAAATTCTAGAAACTCCTTTCCTTTACCCAAAAATTCAATAAATCTTCGAAAATTCATATCTTTTAATCTGTAACTCCGATTGACCCCGTTCCAACTCCAATAATTTTCTAAAATTGAGATCTATCTAATGGCACTATTATTAGCACTAAATAGGGTCTCTTTCTTGGTCGTTGTGTAGATTCTTGGTTGTTTGTGCAAAGTAACCGCCATTAGAAATTCGTTTCGGAGCGGATTTCGCGACGATTCTCGAAGAAGCGTGAAGACTTAGAGCAAGGCAAGTCACCTTCGATCAATCGAGCTCATATGTGAACTTATTTATTTTATTTGCGAAATCTGCATCGATAGACGTGCACTAATCTGTTCGGTTCCGTCTGCAAGCCAAATAGGTGGACCTATCCAAACTCGCTGCATTTCAATCCTTCTTTGACATTGAAATACCATGTTCCCTTGTAACCACCACTGTTACATCTCGGTATTTGTGCACTCTTGTGTGAGTACTGACGGTCACCTTCAAACTTAAAATTTGAGAAACCCTTGGGTAAAACTTGGCTTGACGAAATGTTTGGAAAACCCGACACCTAGGTCAGTGCCTTGTGAAAGAAAAATGAGTTTTAAAAATAGAGACTTGCGACACAAGGCAGGGACAGTGTGTGATGCCTATGTGGTCGCCTTAAGGACTGATTCCTTCAGTATTTCATCCGAGCATGTGGTAGTACAACCACATGGGGGAATTGGGAAGCCCCTGGCTGAGTAACTAGCCGCCCAGGGATGCCTTGCGTGTCATTATATTGTGAATTGCTAGGAGGGCGTCAAGGAAGGCCTCCTGGGTTCCTGGCACAGTATGGTCTGGGACCTACCCTGTTGTTGGTCACGAACCCCTCCAGTTGACCTGGGGTAACCTAGGATGGCTCAGGAAATGCCTTGTCGCAAAAACCTCTATGTCATCAATCGTACCCGTACAGTGCGAAGTGGTGGCTAGAGTAAGTCACATTGTGTGGGTAAAGTGTATCACCTCTGCAGGTCTAAACTGTTTGAACAGCCATGCCCATGGTCATGGGCAGATGTGAGGTGATTCATTAGCGTAGTTTTGTTTTATCCTGTTTGCAAAATGTGCGTTTGGTTTGGAAACTGCGAGAAGGATGTGTCATCAAGGACGCGGGATGTCCGATGATTTTGGCTTGGCTATTGAGGACAGCGGGACTCGAGAAGTCCGAAGAAATTGCTTTGGCTCTGGGAGCAGCCATGATGCCAACTCTTGAGATTGCGAAAACTAAAGAGTGAAAGATTGATACATTTTCACTCCGATCGAGCAAGACTCCACCTTGCCCTGATTGTTGAGAAGCATACACTTAGCGGATTTAAAAGATTTCAAATAGAGCTGATCGCAAAATATCCAGCCTCTCTTTGAAGCCTGCAACAACCACCTAAGTTTCCCTGGCTTGCTGAGTATGTAGGTACTAACCCTTGTTCTATATATGTATAGTTCTTCGTCAGGAGCTGGAGCTAGAGTTGCAATGAAGAGAAGATTAGGGTTTCGTCCTAGTTCTCAGCTGTTGCCTATGGTGTTGGGACCTAGTTCGTTGTTCCGCTACAGTCGCTGCCGCTGTGCTAGTCATTGCAGTCTCAGGCTTGCTCCAAAGCTTCAACGTAAGTTAAGGTATAAGTCTATTTATTTATTTAAGATACTGCAATGATGCTTATCTGATTTTCGTGGATACCAGCACTACGTCCTAGGACTAGTATCGGTATCACAGTTCCACGGGAAAGCAGTTCACGATGTTTTTCTGCGGCACGCCCTATTTGGTGCCATTGTACGGCAGTGCTGGATCAGGGTGTGACAAAGCCCACCTAGCTCGCCGCTGTAATCCTCACTCCACCATCGCCATTAGCGCACTGACCTAAGCACCGCCGCTGTTCCAGACCCCAATCAACCAATCCGCTGTCGCCGCCGGTACTGATCATCGTTGACCGCCCTCCTCCACCACCTAGACACCCATCCGAGCCATTCACTATACTTCCCATCACCTCTGCAGTCCGCCGCCACCGCCCACTCGCCGAGATTCGCCCTCGTCAGTGAGATCGGCTCCGAGGTCAGCCCCCTTGGTCCACGCCGACGTGGCAAGCCACAAGGACAGCGGTACGGGCCACCCCCGGGCCACCTTGGCCTCCTTCCTCCCTCAACCGCTGACAAGACGGCCCCACACATCAGCGCCCACTTACTCTCACCCCTCCACTGACACCTAGGTCCCACATGTCAGCCCATGTCTCCTCTCTCTTCTCACTAACCAGCTGACCCCACCTGTCAGTCTCTAGTTCCCCTCAGCCCTCTCCCCCCCCCCCCACTAACAGCAAGGCCCCACCGGTCAGCCTCTGTATCTATTTTTATTCTTTTCCCGAATTACTTTTATTCCTTTTATTCACAGAAAATTGATTTAAACTTTGAAAAATCATAACTTTTAAACCGTAACTCCGTTTGAGCCCATTCAACTCTCAAAATTTTTCTAAAAATGAGATCTACACACTGGTACTATTAGTTATATAAAATAGGTTCTGATTTTGGGTGTTTTTGCTTGTTTTCTTTTTGGCGACGCGTAGAAACCGGTACCGAGGAGCTGCAAATTGGAGATTTCGTCGAGGACCCTCAGGATCTAGAGCAAGGCAAGTGACCCTTGACCATATTGCACCCATGTTTTCAAAATTATTTTGATTTTCAAAATGCGCAGATTTAGGAACATGATTATTTTCGGCCACGGTTTGCAAGTCGAATCTGTTAGGCCTAACCTAAGTTGTTTGCATATACCTTCCTTGATTGTATTGCTTACCCTGTCCTTTGTAACCCAGTCATCCTAGTACTCGTTCTTGTGTGAGAGTATCAATGACCCCTTTTTATTTAAATAAAACCTTGACGATGGGAAAATTTAGGGATTGTGTTGGTCGAGTAGTTGCAAACTAAAATTGTTTTATAAAATCTGGTCATGCGTCATTGTCGCCTGTGTGGCCCTGACTTCATATGGCATATAAAGACCCTTTTTTTGGGGAATTGCACTGAACATAGTACAGTGTGACCACACGGGCAGACTGGGATGCCCTTAGCCGAGTAATTAGTGTTCTCAGGATCGTTCGGTTGCTAATAAATGTGGGATTGGTTGGATGGAGGGCAATATACCCCATACCTAAGAACAGGACATGAGTTCCTGGTACTTGGTTTGAGAACCCACTTATAGGACAACGTGCTATCCTAAGAAGGCTTTGGAAAGGCCTTGTCGCGAATCTTCCCGCTTGGCCAGTGTGGGAGTAAGCTCGCGTCATGTGGGTAAAGCGTGCACCATTTACAAAGGTTTATAAACTGTTCGAATAGCTGTGCTCACGGTTATGGGCGGATATAAAGTGATTCCTTTAGCGTAGTTCTGTTTGCAAAGATTTCTGCAGTTGTTTTGCGGGTTGGGATTCGTTACCAGAATCGGTCTGTGTGACTGATGGATAGCCTATGTGGCCTAAAACGGGCATGTGTGAACCAGGGTGTTGAATAGCACCATAGTTAAGTTGTTTGAGTTTAGTAAAGGTTTTTAAAATGAGAATACACTGAAATGAAGGTACTAATGGACAGTATGCTCCGAATCAGAAAAGTGACAAGTCTCTGACCTGTGGAATGGGTCGAGACGCGAGTCTCTTCTCGATTAACTTAATTGTGTTGGGTTGTTGCAAAGCAACTCGGATTGAGGCGTAAGCTTCTTTCCGATAACTTCAAGAACACACTTAGAATTTTTCCAAAAACTCAAAATCATTAAAAATCACCACTTGCGAAATAAGCCCTATCCCTCTTTATTGAGCCTTGCATGTCACATTATTTTCGTAACTTGCTGAGTACCTTGTGTACTCACCCTTGCCATTATTCCCTCGGAAGTTTACGAAGATGAAGACCCTACCCTCAGCGGATATTATCAAGAGCAAGCTGAGTGCGATGAGTTTTAGGGTTTCGGTCTAGGTCCCAAGCTTTTGCTTGTGGATATTAGGTCTATCCGTGTTTTCCATTGCCAATTTTTGTAATGTGTCGTTGTATATCTCGGGTTTTGTCCGAGACAATAACCTATGTAAGGACTATGTCGAAATAAATAAAGCAAATTTGATGATGATTCACTGATGTCTTGTATGTAACAGCTGGTCTCCTAGGACTAGTACAGGTGTTGTAGGTAAAGACGTTCCTCTTCTGTTGGCCTATATTGGTTAACGGGAGAGGGACGTTATATGATGTCACATCATATAAGCTCATGCAATGTCTCAAGTTGGATCTATTCAACAATATATTCTCTAACATATGTCCATATTATTGATTTGGTATCTTCATACCACAATCCACGAGACATGATCATCAATCAATATATGTACTGATCTTAAAATCATATTTGTTCTATATATGATATATAATCAGGGATTATTTAGAAATAGTAACATATCACATAAAGAATCTCATGAATAAATCACATACTTATTGATCAATAATAAGTTATCTATCTCAAGTAATATTTCATTCATAAATTCATAAATATAGTATATGATACAATCACCTCTATAATTGTCTCTAGGGCATATCACTAGCAAGACGATACTCTTCTTATGTATGGTTTCTATGGTATGTCAATTCACATCTATGGTATGTCAATTCACATCTTCCTTAAATTAAAGTATGACTGTGGGGTCGTGTGTGCAACTCCAACCACCAGGTTAAAATGTGATGTCCATGTTTGCACACGTTCAAGAATAAATTTGTCCTTGACCTCGGCTGCTGAATGTACTGTGTCAAAGGGGCACGTTCCTGACTTGGTGTTGTACCGGTGCATGTACCTTCCATGTACTTAAAAGGAAAATAAGTTTGGAGAAATGACAACCTCAAAAGAGGAATACAGAGAGTATGGGCTCGTTTGGTTGTTTGCACCATTCTAGACTGGTTTGTATAGTCATGTAGGCTACCCTGGCTGGATGAGTGGGCTTGAATAAACTAGGATATGGCCATTGAGTTGATGAGATTACCCCCTTGCCATTGAGATTTTGAGCAATGCAACTTAATTTATACATCCCATTCGAAATACACAATAAAGTTTGTAGACTTAATATACAGTGATCAAGAAATTGCATAATAGTCAAAAAAATTGAAATTATATTATACATGCCATTCAAAATATTCATCAACATCTATCTGTCTATACCTCTGTACCTATACTAATTGGTTAATTTCTATAAGCTCTCACATTAACTAGAAAAATCATCTAATCACGGTTTAACTCTACAATTAGAAATCTCCTATAACCTAGGAATACAGTTTCTCTACGAATAAAAAATCTCCCAGAAACTAGATTAATCAGCCGTGATCCGGTAAACTAAATTATTGCCACGCGCGGCAGCTACGGCAAATTCATGCATCAGGCCTGCAGCAAGACATGGCCAATTGCAGGCATCATGAGTTGAGAGCTTGATGTCGATGCAAGCAGTCAATATATACAAAGAAGAGCTAACTCAAACGTACTGCGCGGCTGCGGCACCAACACGACGTCGCAGATGGATGTCGTCGGCGGCACGTCTGCCCCATCGAGAGCCTTGATTACGAGTACGTGTGCCCATTGTGACATCTCTAACTTCCTCTCCAATAATCATGCATTAGTCCTGGCGATTTTATTGGATCAAATTTGTTTCCTCTGTTTGTTTCAATTTATTTAAATAAGATTATATACATTTTATTTTTTAATGGTTATGCCGCTGTGTATGTTACTATATTGACATGGACCAATAAATAATCATCGATTAATTTAGCTTAAATAAGAAAATATACTTGCGAATTTTTAACGGTTGTGCCGCTGTGGATGTTACTATAATGACATGGCCCAAAGAATCAACATCAATTAATTTAGCTTTGTCACTCCATAATCTGATTGTAACTGTTTCATCGCAACTTATGCTAAGAGTAAAAAAAAATCAGCCAATACTTAAATATGGATTTACTGTTATTAATTCGTTGTCATCCACAAGTGCGATGCAAAACCAAAGTTTATGTTGATTTATATATTCCTTCTATCTGTAGTAAACATGTAACCTCATGTTAGCTTTTATGCACATGAAAAAAAGATATACTTTAGAAGACATTATTGTCGAAGAGAAAATAGTTGAATACCGCTATGTTTTCTGAAGTTATACAATTGAAGAACAGATGGTATACAATAGAAGAATTGAAGGTACATATGTTTTTGTTCTAATTAAGTCAGCCCGTTTGCCAGCTTGCCCCAACTCGCTATGCATGGCTGTTAATTTCCCAAACCATATGGTGTTGTTATAATGGGCTAATGGCTTGACTCAACAATTTTCCTACTTTTTTACCCACAAGAACTACAAACTCTATTGAATTATTATTTGCCATTTTAGGTCATTAGTTTTCTTACATCATGGTCACAGTATGTAATTGCCTTATGTCGGTGAAGTTAGAACCAAAACTCTCACCACTGATGGCTCAGGACAGCAGGGTGTCACATCATCACATTGTCAAAGATCGTGCACATAACTCACGGTCGTTATTAAGCTAGACCTCAGATCCCCTAGGTCCATGAAGTAAGAACTTGAGCTTGCGGCCCTCAGGGGTATGCTCGGGGTGCGCCCCGAGCTCGTGGTCACAGCGGACCGCGCCAGGGCATAGCCTTGCCCTGTGCCCAAGCTCCGTTCCTCGAGTAGCTCAAGGAGCACGCATAGGTAGGAGCATTAATGGTGACGCAACGGAGCATGCTGCCTCATTTCGGTCTTTCCACGTCTCTCCTATTAAGGGCGACGGGACGTATATCTATTAGGCATGAGACCTTTTCTTGATAAGGGGCGTGGGCTAGCAGGCGCCATGGTTGACTACCATGCCACCTACCCCAGCTCACCGTGTCCCACCTACTTTTGCAGTAGGCTGACAGATGGGCCTCACGGCCAGCGTGGCGAGCCTAAGCTTCCCCTGCAAGCTCTCGACGGCCACGCCTGGATGCGTGGCAAGTAGCTATTGCTCTTTTCTAGACCTGCTCCGAGAGGGACCCCCAGGAGGACAGGCGACTGCACCCACCGGTCAGCAGAAGACATGATCAAGCATACTTAATTTTGTAATACCTTATGTAACTCCCATAGTACAGCTACTGTGGTATTCCCCTAAGAAATATAAGTGGAGAGCCAAGGCCACAGGGGAGGGAGATTCTGATCCAAATGACAAACTCTGACAGCCTAAGTCTTGTAAAGCTCCTCTTGCAAGCAACTACAAAAACAACTAAGAACACAACAGGAGTAGGGTATTACGCCACCGTGCGGCCTGAACCTGTATAAACTCTTTGCCTCATTTACTCAGCAGCAACCTAGGACCAGATCAAACGCATTCACCCTCCGGCTAAGCTCACAAAGGGGTCCCTCTGGATCCCTGCATATGGTTTATCCACATCGACACCCTTCATCAGTATGTGTGAAACATTAATGTTCAATTTGTCAACTTTGATTGTTCCTGACCTCAACATTTTCTAATTATGGAAAATAAATTACTAAATAATTTTATTTTTTTTCCACTGCAATTTTATTAATGTGTATTGTTTTACTACAATTTTTTATCTAAGCTTGAATATTTTTATTTAAATGTTGCAAACATAGCTATCATACAGATGGAGCTTTTGTAATAAGATTAGTGTACATTTATTTTCTCCTTATCTTATTTCGATGGTTTCAGGTTTTGTTCTTTAGATTTTTGTCCATATAGCAATTTTTTGTTACAGCCTTGTAATAACTGGAAAGATCTATATGCTGTAGAGGCTAGATTGATTTCTGTCATGAAACAAAAGACTGTCAAATTAATTTAATGCATACCTTTGTGTCTCATGACTATTAAAGCAAAACAAATTGAAGCGTGAAAATACATTGAAATTAATAAATTTATAGATTGATGAGCAAAGGGTACTTTCTTGAGAATACTTGCTACAATCTAGTAGTATTGCCACCTCTATTACAGGGGATATATTGACCAGTGAGCTGCGGCTGCCATGATAACTACATGCAACTAATACCAGTGGAGTATGAACCAAGCCCCTCCATCTTGCTCGACCTTCTTGTGTCCAGAGAGCCCTTAGGGGGCAACAAATGTAGGATCGAATCACAAGAACCAAGCCTATCAGAGGGAGGTGAATGATAGGAATACCAAAAAAACCAAAATCTTTTACAAAATAAAAGAAACCCTCAAAGTTGGGTGGAGTACACCAATCAAACCGCTCTTGATGTACCAGTATGGCCGCCGTATATATACCGGTTAGACAGCCGCCGCGCCATTGGTCTGAGCGCCACAAACCCGCCGGTCTGATAGTTGCTCTCCAGTCGATTGGACCGTCGGGACTCAGAAAGAAACACACCAAATATATTCTTCAAAGTAAACTTTATTGTATCAAGATGTGTTTGCAAAGTACAACTACAACACACATCTCTCAAATTCAGTACACAAGACGTGGTTTTAGACAAAACCCTAATTTTTATTTTCTCAAAACTCGTCTATCTAGATCCTCAACCCCTCTTCTATTTATACCCACGGGTGGCTGCTCAAAAGCCCCGAATCTAACTCGATTTATGACTCATATTCCCTTAGAAAACCTTTCCTACAGATATACAAGTTATCCCTTTACAAATTCGGACTCAAACTCTCCAATCTTGAACTCCTATCTAAAATAGACTCATCTTTTCATACGCACATAATTCTTTTTTATGCCATATAGAATCTTCACCTTCACGTGCATTGATCTCTAGCCTTTAATATCCCGCGTGATCTCCCGATCATCTGGACATCAACTTCTCCCAAGTCGACTCTCGATCTATCATCGACAATATTTCCGAGGCCTCAAGACTCACCTATATGTGCAAAAACAAAGAAACCATATCCGAGCACAAGTTCTTTTCTAATTTAACTCATATTAGTAAACAAACAGTATATTGTACGCATATGAACTGATTTGAAGTCATAAACATTGATTATCCTTTGTGAAACACAAAATCACTTTGAAACCGAAAGCAATCAGGATTCAGCCGTTTTGACCGTTGAGACCTCCGGTCCAACCGCCTGAACACGTGCGGTTTGACCGGACAATCTCCTCTAGTCCAACTGTCTCACAAATTCCGGTCTGACCGGCATATAAAAACCAGTCCGACCGAGCACCAACCGAAAACATCGTCCGATAATCTCCGCCAATTGTTCATCATAAAGTATAAAGCAAATCAAGACAATGATTTCACAATAAACTGCATTGAAGTTGCATGCACAAGTTGCTCCATAAGTTAGCAACATGATCAAGGCTCAACGATACCCTTTCCGGATGCCCCTCATTCCAGAGCAAAATAAACATGGAAAGAAATCATTCAGACGAAATGAAACATGCAGCGGTGTAAGACAAATTAGTATATCTCTATGTACTCTTCCAGCGCGGTGGACTGGCAGTTCTGAAGTCCTATTGCACACCAGTTCGAAGCATGTATAAGCTAGGAGGCAGCACCAGAGGTGGCATAACTAGGAAAAACTTTGAATTTTGGTAGGTGAAATACTACATGTAATACATGATGTACAAGCTTTTTATTTGGTCTGAGCAAAAGAGAGCTAGAGAGAGAGGGGTTGTTAAGCCAGATATCACTAAATACCAGTCTTGTAGAAATAGTGCAGTCCCCTTTGAAAAAAAGGATATATGCAGTGCTGCAGTTCAGACGTTGACTACAAGTTTTTATAGTAACATCACACGATTGTTTGGAGCCACTTGTAGCAAAAATATTGTAGAAGAAAACGCTGTAGAGTTGATGAATTGTAATGATTGTTTGGAGCCATTAAAACGAAAAGTGAATGCTAGGGTTATTGTATGCAGTTGCTATTGTGCGGTCATATGATTGCACGGTTATGCACATAGCAATGAGATAACAAGTAAAGAAGAAGCAAACAAAAAGTTATTAGGTCCACCAGCCACTGAACTTTAAAGTCCACTGTCCACCTCAGTGAAAAACAAGATCGACTTTGATTGGCCAGCATATAACACAAAACACAATAGAATGTTTAACTCAAAGGGGTCCGTTTGGATCTCGAAATTGCATAGGAGGATGAATGAATTTCACCTTTAATTCAAATCCAAACAAGTCACGGCTTGGATCCTAGACGAGAACATGAACAAGAACTTATAGCTAGGATCCACGGCCACGAGATGTGTGTAGACTGTTGAATTTAGTGCAGATATAGTGACTAGTTTAATTCCAGTAAAAAACTTTTTGAAACGACAAAGTAAACTGTCGATATTTTGTATCGATAATAATAATATAGGACTATTTATAAGATCTAAACTTGATGGATTGCAAATAAACAGAAAACGAATTTATCCTGATTCAGACCCTCAAGTTAAGGTAATATCTTACTTCTAACTGTTGTATATTGCCTTTGAGGTTTCTCTGGTAAGACTGTATATGGTGTTGTTCTTCTCTGCTCTAAAGGACTCCTACCCCTTATTATATATTGGAGGGGTGCTCCTTACCCCTCCTTATATATTGGAGGAGTGAGGTTATATGTTAGGAATTTCAGTCGGACTCTAACCAAAAGATTTCCTTCTAGGAATACAACGTACTTGACTAGGACTATATTTCTTTTCTTATCATGTAAGGTAATATGTAGCGAGTCTTGTTACATCCTTAATTATAGTATTGAGCCTATCATCTATGCTAATGGCCTCAAAGCTCCTCATAAGGTACCCAGGGTTTATGGCCTCTATATAAACATTGTAGTTACTTGCATGGTCACTATATTTAACTTGGTAAACCAAAGATAACAGGTAAGGTAGCATGCATCCCAATATGTCTACGTACTGAGGTTCAGTTGCTCGAAATTACCTAATGCAGTTAATATCTAGCACCTCAAACTAAATCTGAAGGTAGAACTTAGTGATATTAGCTTGCATATGGGGAAGATGATTTGCACAATCGACATAATTGATCCAAGAAAAACAAACAAATGAAATTCTTCAATTATCAAGAACCCCTGTAGCAATGCTATGTACATTACAGATTTACAGCCAGTATATATATACTCAATTGTGCTGATGAAGAAGATAAAGGTGGAAATAACTTGCAGAGCATTGACATCACAGTGAAAGGAAAGTTATCAAATGGTTGCGGCATTAGAAGGAGAGTCAACTTGTCCTTTGGACATTGGAACAGCCAGTAAGGTGCAAAGATTTGACAGTGATTCGAAGACATGGAAGATGTTGAAATGGCAGCCCTTTCTCAAACTATCCCCGTCTGAATCAACAACCACAGGATTCTGGTATATATCTATTGGAACAAGTAAAAAAACAAAGATGATGAGACGACAAAACGAGCCGAAGCGACGAGCGATCAACATCTTAAAACTTATCACAGGATTTCTCACTGAAAGAAGAGGAAAGTGAATTAGACTTCGTCTCCACCTCCACCTAACTATTTGCTTTCCCTGTGCCCCTCGTTCCAAACAAAATGTAGGTATACTTCGTACACTAACAGACATAGTTTATCAATTGCATCCTGCACTCGAACAATGGGTTCACCTTTTTATGGTAGACAATTTTCACAAATTAAGTAGTGGCTAACAGCAACCGGGCGTATATTATTTGTTCTCCACTTTATTCAGTTTGAGGATTTAGGTGAATTTGTTTATACATGAAATTTTAATTGGTAGGAAGAGAACACTAGAGAGATGCTCTCCAAATGGGAAAAATTGTATGGGAAGAAGATTTTGCACTAGCAATAATATGAAGTACAAAAGGTAAAAAACAAACTCAAGCTTGCATTGCTCTGTCAAAAATCCAAGGTCTAAGTAAGGGGGCATGTCTCTCTTTCATTGTATATGGGAATACTTTCCCGACATTACTGACTACAAGTTAGTAGTATTGTCACCACTTTTGTAACGGATATAGGGACAAGTGAGGTGCCACGAAAAGAGAAAGCGACTATAACCGTGCTCTCTTGCCTAAGCCTGACTATTGTGTCTAGAGAGCTCTTAGGGGTCCAACGAATTGCAATGAGGTCATCTGAACAATTCTATTCAGAAGTTAGCAACATGAATAACTGTCAACAATACCCTTTCCAGATGACCCTCACTCCAAAGCAAAATTAACATCGAAAGATATCATTCAGATCAGATGAGAGAGACATGCAACGGTGTAAGGCATGTATATTAGTATATCTCTACGGACTCTTCTAGACTTGTGCTGGTGGGCCGGTAGTTCTGAATTCCTGTATAGTGCATACTATTTGGAAGCATATATAAGCTTGGAGTCAGCACCATGGGTGGCACAAACTAGGAAAAACTTTTTTGAGTGTTGGTAGGTGAAAAATAATGCATATATTGTCGACATGTACTTCCTCGGTCCCAATATAAAGGATAGATAAAATTTTTCACTAAGACCAATGGGAGGGCATGGGAATTTCTTTCTCATCTACCCCTAAATAAAGATACACATGATTGGCACATGTTTAGTGCACATCTAGTGAGGTTTAATTCAACTAAAAACCATTTTTAATAACATAAATAGTAACATAAAAACTAGGGAACGGGATCCCATCATAGAAACGGGATTGTTTAATGACCACCCGACACCCCGTGCGTCGCTCAAGTACGATACTTTCCACGTGCAATGTGGTGGACACCCTGAGATTCATACCGTAACTTACAATTCGTCATGTCAACGCTAACTATTGGAGTAGTGGGATCTCGAATAAAACCAAATAAGTATTGTAATCACCACACCTCAAAGCAAACTTAACGTCACAAATAGCAAACACGATACAAATTCAAAGTGTCGAACTCGAAACGAGGGAGATACTCAACAAAATAGCCTCCACCGGTCCTCCCGAGGTATGCCCAGCAATCACTCAATGGCGGCGATCAAGAGACTACATACCAAAGAGGACTCGATCTATATCAGCTATTAAGTAAATAACTTAAGTGTTTCAAGCCCATACTTGCGTTTAGCTAGCTCCAAGAAATTGTTAGCCTCACACTTTCATCTACAGCAAGTGTTATCTAATACAAGGTGATATAAATAATTAAACTGATATTTACAACTAAGTTATACATAGGTCGACCGGCCAAATAGTCAGAGTTCTATGAAATGCGTGTCTACACAACTAACAAGAAAACTGACAAGGGGTAGGCCCCTAATTAGAACCATCCTGAAGATCAACTATTCCCGCAATGCTCTCAACCTAATTAACTCATCACTTGCAAGAAAGACTAAAACAACAAATATACAACAAAGCAAGAGTCAGTACATTATCGAAACAATGTACTAGCAAGGCCAAGCCTAACATACTACACGCAAGCTTATATCAAATGAGGGTTATTTGTAGTTTCATTTTCAGCATAAAGCAAATTTTATTTCACAAATATTTGCAACGGTATTTAGCAAAGCATTTAAAACATGAATATAAGTAAATCATAGTATCATCATCACCATATCATATATCACCCTTGCTGCCCTCTATGGCAACAAGTCACCAAATCCATCATCATAAGCATCATAAGTACCATAAATCACCATTTCCATATCCCATTTTCATAAACACATTTATAAAGCATAAGTTTATACTCAAAACACTTCACTATGCCACTCATGACCGCTAGTACGGCTAATCGATTAGTTTTGACTCTATAGAACTTGTACAACTTTATCCACATGATGTGGATTCTCTAGTTTGTCTTGTGCTCGCGAAGCACTACCACAATCTACACCGTTGAGTGCGGTCTAAAGGTCACAACATAGCCTTTACATTGCTGAATGCCTAGCCTTAGACCACTGATGGCGAGTGAAGACCCCTATCGAGGGGCTACCCCGATGCCGCTAGGTGGCGGGCCCATGCCTTAAACCTAACACTATGGTGGCAACCCATCTAGTTCCCCACGAGACACAACATCGTTGTATTGGACAGACATAGATGCCTACTATAGGCTAATGGATGCCGAGAGCGGGGATCTAGGCAGACCCCCTTGAGGTTCGGCCGGGGGGTGCAGTTCTTGAGCCTACTTGGGAAATGGAGAAATATGGACACAAGAGACTTAGACAGGTTTGGGCCGCATGGTTGCGTAATACCCTACTTCTATGCGTTGTGTGTTATGCTTAGAGTCTTGATTGTCAATGAAATAGAGTTGTGCCCCCTCTTCATGGCCTTGTAGAACACGAGTGGTACCATAGTAATCGAGCCGGATGGGTGCCAAAATCACGCCCTAGAATTATTGAGTTACAGCTAAGTTATGGTAGAGTATAAGATAGCCACGCCCTATCAAGTGTGCAACACGGTGTCGGTCGTCCCTTGCATTCTTCCAAGCTAGACCCCCAAGAAGCAGATCCAGGAGAAGGCCGTGGCCGCCTGCCACGTGCATAGCACACCACCCACTCTCACATGAGGGCACTCTGGTGGAGAAAACCTTGGTCATCGTTACTGTTTCGCGGTCCCACTTGTCGGTGCCTGTAACACCCCGATTTTTTTTGCCATTAAAAACTATTTTATAAAAACCCTAGTTCCGAAAAATTTGAATTTTTGTGTGTGCCTAAGGACTACGTGCCTCGGATCTCAACTCATCCCCTCCTTAAAAACCCCAAAATTTTCTCTCAAATTTCCCCAAATAAAATCACAATCCAAAAATTTAAATTCTCAGATTCGAATTTTGCAATTCAAATTCCCCTCTCGATAAAATTTTCCTTAGTCTATCCCTCCAAAGAAAATCAAACCTCCATCTCCTTTGAAACCCCCAAACCCAAGATTCAAATTTAAAATTTAAAATCTCCTAGAGATTCCCCTCTTTTCCCCTTCCTATTTTTTTGTCCCCTCCAAAAATTTGAAATATTCCTAGGAAAACCTCAAATTCTGGTTCTGGAGCCCTAATCAAAAACCCTGTAAATTTATGAGCCCAAGATCAATTTTTAATCCCAAATACCCATTAAATTTAATCTCAGAAAAACGTCAGCATACACTATTCCAGTGGGCCTTTTCCCTCTCTCTCGGCCTACTCTATCTCCCCTCTCTTTCCCTCTCTCACCGTGCGGCCCAGTCCACCGTGCACACCGGCTGCGGCCCACCCGCGACCGCCCCCCGCGCGCCGCATGCTGTCCGCCCAACGCTAGCCGCGTGAGCGCCCGTCACATTGCCCCTCTACCCAGGCCCGCTTGCAAACCCCTGTCTCACTCTCGCGCGCGCGCCAGCATGCCTGGGTGAGGCCGTCTCCCTTCTCCACTCCAACCGGCACGCACCCCACGTGCTTAGTCAAACGCCCCAAAGAAATTCCCTCGTCAATGCCATGTGCATACACTTCTTCTCCCAGCACGGCGCTGCCCGACCACCTCGGCTTCCTCGCCGACAACCCGCTGCCCGAGACCCCCCATCCACCTCGCGCCGTGAGCCACCGTGCCACATCCAACCACTGTCCGTACCTCGCTATCCATGCCACAGCCATAGCTGTGGAGGCCATGGGCCCCGGGTACCTCATGAGAAGCTATTGGGCCACTTAGACAGAGGATGGGCCTAACCTTGTAATTAGGGATACAATAGGACTCGGCATACATAACCCTAGAACCCCCACAGCTGTGTTCCGCCGCTGCTAGCTTATCCTGCCACTGTCGCCCCCATCTCCTCTCCCTTGTTGCCCTCGGTCTCACGCCACGAGCCGTCGTCGGACCTCCATCGGCCAATCCGAGCGGCTCATCCCGTTTGCCACCCTCACCTCTCTCCATTGCAGTATGCCGCCGCCACTCGCCAGCACAACTCGGGGCACCGACGGCTGTCGATTTCCCCCACCCGAGCCCCTCTCTCCCTCGCTCTCTCCCTTTCTCTCTTTGTCTGCCCCAGCCCCATCTCGCCCGTTGTCACTAACAAGTAGGCCCCCACTTCCTCACTGTATGACATGTGGGCCGACACCATTTAACAACTCTAATTAATCTCTATTACAAGCAGTGGGTCACTTACATGTGGGCCCGTTTACTTAGTCCTCTCTAAGACTGGCATGTGGCCCTCCCTTTTTCCCTCTCTGCCATGTGGACCAACACCCCCTCAGCCCCCCTTTCCACTCACTAACACCTGGGCCCCACATGACTGGTCTCTCACTGACTCATGGGCCCGACACCAACTAAAATTAATTAATTCCCATATAAATAAGGTGTCCCACTTACATGTGGGCCCCCTCCCTTTCATCTCCTGTAAAAATGACAAGTGGGCCCTCCTGATCAGACTCTCTCTCTCCTTCCCTTACATGTTGACCCTCCCTTGTCATCTCCTCTCTCTCTGTGTCACTGCCATGTGGTCCCTACAGCTCAACTCCTCTCTCTCTAACCATGGGCCCCACCTATGAGCCAAGGGAATATTTCCTTGGCATATTCATTCCCAATTCAAATAATTTTTTTCTAGAAAATCCATTTAAACATCAAAAATTCATATTGTTTTTAACTGTAACTCCGATTGACCCATTCAAGTCTCAGAATTTTTCTAAAATTGAGATCTATCTCATGGCACTATTAGTTATTAATAATAGTATTTTATTTTTAGGGTTTTTGTGTGTTTTTCTCTCGTTACGCGTAGTAGACGACGACAGAAATTATTTCGGATGCGGATTCTTAAGGATTTTGAAGACGAAGTCAGAGGCAAGTCACTTCTTGAACATATTGCTCCTGGTTTATGAAATATTTTTGCTTGCCAAACTGCATTTTAGTGCGCACATTGAATTGATTTGGCCTCGGTTCACGCGATGAACCGACGGACCTACCTAGTAGTTGCACTAACCCATAGGCTTGAAAACCCTATTCCTTGTCGCTCCACCTTAGTGTTACCTCAACATTCATATCCTATGAACAGGGGTATCAATGGTATCACCCCGATCACATGTGTTGTTGAAATGGGAAACTTGGGTTTATAAAACCTTGGCGATCCGACACGCGATGGCGGTAAGTTTGCGAAATAAAGAATGTTTGTGAAAACCCCACGATGCAAGTGATCACCTTGGTGGAGATGTTTTGTATTCGTATATAAGAACTGATCCCTTAGGGAATTGCACTGATCATAGTACAGTGCGACCACATGGGTGGAATGGGACACCCCTAGCCGAGTAATTAGTAGACCCAGGGTTGGCTTGGTTGCCTTTGGATGTGGAGTTGCTAGGGTGGCAATATGAGATGTACCCGCGGGATCCAAAGTACGAGGAGTCTGGGACTCGCCCGGTACTTGGTCTAGGACCCGTCCAGTTAGCTTCAAGCAATCCTGGAGACACTTCGGAAAGGCCTTATCGCGAACCTTCCACCACTAACGAGTGCAGGAAGTAAGCTTGCGTCGTGTGGGTAAAGCATACACCTCTGCAGAGATCTAAACTGTTTGAACAGCCATGCCCACGATCATGGGCAATGTGAAGTGATTCCTCTAGCATAGCTTTGTTTTTATAAAAGGTTTGCGAAGCATGTTTGTGGTTGGGAACCGTTACCAGAATCGGCCAGGTCGGCCGATAGATGACCATTACGTGGTCTGAAACGGTCCTGTGTGAATCGAGATGTCAGATGACATCATAGATTAGGCTTCCAGTGTGGAAGTAGTGTGTAAGTGATATGAGATGATGACATGGATGATGTCCTAGAAAGGACCAAAGTGAAAGAAAAAATACCAAACATTGACAGTTGGCGCACTAGGTAGGGGCATCGGCGAGATCATCTTCGACAAGCCTGATGGATTCAATCACTGGAATCGACAACGTCAACTTCTTCCTCGGGCAAACAATCACCTTCGGGAACCTCGACTTTGTTGCCGACAAATTCGGCAACCTCATCCTGTCCGACTCGGATCCGGTTTGATCGGCCAGGAAGCAAGCTGACTCCGCGCCAGTCGGCCTACGTGATGCTGCAGCAATCCTCGTCGATCTGCTGCGGCAACCTTCAACATGTCCGGGTCTCGGGACAACTCTTTCTTTCGGTGTTCGACTCGGTCTCGGCCTCGAGCCAGCCGAGATCGGGCTAAGAGAGGAGGAGATTGTCAATCTCCCGTGCGGACTCGGCAACACCACAAATAACTTCAATCAACATCCAACGCGGCACACCTGATCCCCTAGAGTTCTACTCGGATACAGACCAGAGCCACTCGAAATTGGATCTAGGGAGGTTGGAGTCATAATTACCCCCATCAACTACTCTGATTCTGACTCTAAGTTGGATAGCAGTTCGGCAAGCTTCTCTCCGCTACGTGAAGTCTTCATAGCGTCCAAGGGCTCAACACCCACTCAAGAGGCACGCCGACTACGTGAGCAGCAAGAGGAGGAGGCCCACCGATTGCGAGAACAACAGGAGGAAGAAGCAAGAAGCCTGCACGCCGAGCGTGACGCCTGCAACGACGATCTGCGCAAGGCTAGGCGGATTGCTCAACAACAAATCCTCCAAACCTGAGTCGGCGACCACGACATTTTCGTAACTGTGGAGGCCATGGGCCCCGGGTACCTCATCACAAGCATATAGGCCACTCGGATAGAGGATGGGCCGAGACTTGTAATTAGAGATATAGTAGCACCCGGTAGACTTTGCCTTGTATAATAAGGAATATACAGTCCTAGTCAGGTAAGTTGTATCTCTAAAGGGAAATCCCTTGGCCGTATCCGACTGGGATTCCTACCTTGTACCCCTATCCCCCGGTATATAAGGGGAGGCAGGGCGCCCCCAAAGGGCAGAGAAGAACACACGAGCTCATAGAAGCAGACACAAATCCTCAAAGGAATAACACCACAACTGGACGTAGGGTATTACCTCACATCGAG
The DNA here is from genome assembly GCA_003991445.1 of Oryza meyeriana var. granulata. Classification (NCBI taxonomy): domain Eukaryota; kingdom Viridiplantae; phylum Streptophyta; class Magnoliopsida; order Poales; family Poaceae; genus Oryza; species Oryza meyeriana. Next base: position 32,112 of record RYFJ01000807.1, on the reverse strand, counting down.
GGCCTGAACCAGTATAAATCTCTCCTTGTTCCTTTGCAATCCACCGAGTTTCCATCCGCCGAGTAGCCCCATATTCATATTGCCAGTGTAAAACATCGACAGTTGGCGCACCAGGTAGGGGATTCGGCGAGTTTTTCATCTACAACCTCGATGGATCCAACAACAGGAGTCGACGGCAACAAATTCTCCCCTGAGACACAATAACCTTCGGAAGCCTCGACTTCATCGCTGACCAGATCGGCAATCTCACCTTGGCCAACGCAGATCCAACCCAACCAGCCGACTCCGTGCCAGTCGGCTCACAAGACGCTGCGGCAACTATCATCAATCTAAGGCAGCAACCTTCTACTTTGCCGAGCCATGGGACAACTCTCTCCTTTGGTGTTCGACTCGCGCTAGGCCTTGAGCCAGCCCGAGTTGGGCTAGGAAGGGGAGAGATCGTCAATTTCCCGCATAGATTCGGCGACGCAGAGGATCTACATCTTACGCGGCAGACCCGATCTCCTGTGATTTAGTTTGGACATGGCCAAGCGCCGTTTCAGATTCGATCCAGGGAGGTCGGAGTCATTCTTACTCCGATGAACTATTCGGACTCCGACTCCAGGTCGGACAACGGTTCGAACACCAGTTTGGACTCCAGTCTGGCAAGTCTCCTTATGCCCCGTGAAATCTTCATGGCCTCGACCCCCACCACCAGAGGTACGCCAACTACAAGAGGAGCAACAAGAGGAGGCACGCCGACTACAACAATAGGAGGAAGCCAATCGCGAGGCTCACAACAACGGGCTACGCAAGGCTGGGTGAACTTCTCAGCAACAGATCCTCCAGACAAAAGTCGGTGACCACGACGTCTTCGTCACGCCACAACAGAACGTCGTGGCCGCTGCAACCCTGCTGGACATGCTCCAGCTCGGGCCTGATCACCAGGCCACCCCGACTATCGCCAAGATCAAGGCGATGATTACAGCCGCTGCCTATCAGCAGCAGCAGTAGTCGGGCGACACTTGTACCGACCAACCGGTCGGGTTCTCCGACGGTAGGATCATCTACGTCAGGACGACGCCGGGCGGCTGGCTCTAGTCGGCCACACGAGGAATCGCGGCAAACATCACTCGGCGACACTAACAACAATAATTGGAGGCATCACCAGTACGATCGCCGATTCAACCAAGACCTCCGAGTTCGTCTACAACGCGACCTCCAATACGACATCAATGCCCGACGCCGTCAACGTGAAGAAGACGAGCGCCGCCGACTGGAGGACGAGAATGAGCATTTCGGTCTTCAACACGAGCGGTTTAACCGCCGCGGTTGAAGCCGGAGCCCTCATGAAGATGAAGGCATTCCAGCTTTCACCCATGAGCTACAGGACGTCGACTGGCCATCAGGCTTCAAGCCTACGGGGATTGAGAAATACGATGGCAAAACCAACCCCGAGTCCTGGCTCACCGTATACACCCTGGCAGTTTGAGCTGCCAGAGGTGACCATAAAGCTCTAACTACCTCCCGGTTGCCCTGGCCGACTCAGCAAGGACATAGCTAACAGGGCTCCCGAGGCGGTCGATCGGTTCCTAGGGAGAACTTAGGGAGCGGTTCATCGCCAACTTTCAAGGGACCTACGAGAGGCCGTCTTCTGAGCATGATCTATACCAACTGCACCAGAAGAAGAACGAGTCTCTACGCGACTTTATCAAGAGGTTCTCTGAGAAGCACAACCAGATCCCAATGATCAAGGACGAGGCCGTCATCGCCACCTTCCGCAAAGGAGTAAAGGACGCCCTGTTCATCGCGAAGTTCACTCGAAAGCCTCCAGCCACCGTCTGGGCTCTCTTCGATATGGCAAACAAATACGCCGACTTGGCCAAAGCGATCGCAGAGGCCCTCGACGAGAAGAGGGAGTCCCGGCAGAAGGACCAGAAGGCGAAAGCCGACAACGAGCCATCACAGAACAAGTCCGGCAACCGCAAGCGGAAGTCGGACAACGAGATGGCCAACATGGAGCGAACTCGGTCACGGCCCCAACGGAACAACGACTACCAGAAAGTCATGAACGGGCCTTGCCCCTTCCACCCCAAAGGCAAGCACGCGGCCAAAGACTGCTTCATGCTCAAGAAGTTTGCCTCCGAGCAGGCTTCATCATCTAGCGCCGACAAGAGCAAAGACAAGCTAGATCAAGACCCGGTCGACGATTTTCAAGATCCCTAGGCTGAGCTCAACCACATCTTCGGAGGGCCGTCTACGTATGGGTCCAAACGGAAGCAAAAGCTAACAGCACGCGACGTCAACCCAATCTCTACAGCAGACGCCCCCCAGTATTTGCGCTGGTCAGAGACCTCCATCACGTTCACCCATGCAGATCATCCAGATCAGGTTTCGCACCCGAGACGTTATCCACTCATCCTGGACCTGGTCGTCAAGAACATCAAGTTGAAGAAGGTTCTCATAGACGGAGGCAACGCGCTCAATATCCTCTTCGCCAAGACCCTGGACGAGATGAAGATTCCTCGTTCAGATCTATAGCCGAGTACGGCGCCCTTCCACGGGATAATTCCCGGCCTATCTTCGACCCCCACTCGGGCAGATAACATTGCCGGTCACTTTTGGCACGCGGGATAACTTCTGCACAGAAAACATCTGCTTCGAGGTCACCGACTTCGAGACTGCATACCATTCGATACTCGGACGGCTGGCGCTCGCCAAATTCATGGCGGTACCGCACTATACTTACATGGTGCTCAAGATGCCCGGGCCAGCAGGAGTCCTCTCCCTCCACAACGACGTCAAGCAAGCCTTCACTTGCGACAAGGAGAGTTGCGAATTGGCTCAAACACAAGAGGCGGTAGTCGGGCGCAATAGCATTCGATAAGCCATCACAACTGAAGTCGAGGAAGACCAAGTTCCAGCGAAAAAAGTAGCGAAGTCGGGAATTTCAGCGGACTCTGACACGAAGAAGATCCCCCTGGACCCTTCCGACCCCCCAAGACGACTGTGGTCAGGACCGGACTCGACCCCAAATAGGAAGACGCGCTCGTTACCTTCCTCCAAGCCAACAAGGATATCTTTGCGTGGAAACCGTCCGACATGCCAGGCGTACCAAGGGAGGTGATCGAGCACACCCTCAATGTCAAGGTAGACGCCAAGCCAGTCAAGCAACTGCTATGACGCTTCGCCCAAGACCGAAAAGATGCTATCTAGGAGGAGATAACCAAGCTCCTCGCAGCCGGGTTCATCAAAGAGGTCTATCACCCGAATTGGCTGGCAAACCCAGTTCTAGTCCAGAAGAAAAAGGTAAATGGCGCATGTGCGTCGACTACACCGATCTCAACAAGGCGTGCCCCAAAGATCCATTTGGTTTACCGAGAATAGACCAGGTGGTGGATTCAACTACAGGGTGCAAACTTCTTAGCTTTCTCGACTGTTACTTGGGATACCATCAAATCAGCCTGAGGGAGGAGGACTGCCTAAAGACTTCTTTCATCATGCCATTTGGAGTGTACTGCTACATCACTATGTCGTTTGGTTTGAAAAACGCTAGAGCAACGTATCAACGTGTAATTCAGCGGTGTCTTTACACTCAGATCGGGCACAATGTGGAAGCCTACGTCGATGATGTGGTGATCAAGACCAAGTCCAAAGAAGACCTCATCGCTAACTTGGGAGAAACCTTCCAAAATCTTCGAAGATTCAAGATAAAGTTGAACCCGAAAAAATGCGCCTTCGGTGTGCCATCCGGCAAGTTACTCGGCTTCATCGTCTCACATCACGGCATCGAGGCCAACCCGGAGAAAGTCAACGCAATCATGAACATGGCACCCCCGACTAACCAGAAGGATGTCCAGAAGCTGACAGGCTGCATGGCAGCACTCAGCTGGTTTATTTCCCGACTGGGCGAATGGGGCATGCCCTTTTTCAAGCTATTGAAGAAAGCAAACAATTTCCAATGGACTCCCGAAGCCCAGCAAGCCTTTGAGGACTTCAAACAATTTCTCACATCACCCCCCGTGTTGGCGTCACCCATGCCCCAAGAACCGCTAATGCTATATCTGGCGGCAACTACTCAGGTAGTTAGCACAGTGCTGGTGGTCGAGCGATCCGAACCGGGTCACATCCAAAAAGTTCAACGGCTAGTCTACTTAGTCAGCGAGGTCCTTGCCGATTCAAAGACGAGATATCCGCAGGTCCAGAAGCTGCTATATGGCCTACTCATCACTGTCCGAAAGCTGGTGCACTATTTCCAAGCACATCAAGTCACGGTGGTCACATCATATCCACTCGGGGACGTCCTGTATAACCGCGAGGCCACAGGCCAAATCGCTAAATGGGCGCTCGAGTTGATGGCATTCGACATCACCTTTCAGCCACGGACAGCAATCAAATCACAAGCTCTAGCCAACTTCATGGCTGAGTGGACAGAAGTTCAAATGCCTACATCAACAGTGAAGCTAGAGTATTGGACAATGTACTTCGACGGTTCTCTACGGATCGGCGGCGCCGGGGCTAGCGTCGTACCGACGTCCCCCACCGGCGAAAAACTCAAGTACGTACTACAAATCCACTTCCTAGCTTCCCACAATGTTGCCGAGTACGAGGCACTCAACCACGGGCTTCGCATCGCTATATCACTCGGCATTCATCGACTAGTTGTGCGCGGAGACTCAACTTGTGGTAAACCAAGTTATGAAGGATTGGACATGTCTCGACGATACCATGGCGGCATAGTGTTAGGAGGTCCGCAAGCTGAAAAACAAGTTCGACGGGCTGGAGATAACACATGTCCTACGACAATACAATGATGCTGCAGATGAATTGGCAAACATGGGATCCAAGCGAGAGGCAGTCCCGATAGGGATCTTTGTTGAGCAACTTATAGAGCTATCAGTCAAGAAGAAACCAATGCCAGAGCAGTCGGGAGGTGAACCTACCCTGGCGACAGACGAGGTGTTGCACATATGTCAAGATTGGCGGACTCTTGTTCTCAAATTCCTCCTGGACGATGAACTCCCAGAAGATGGCAGTCAAGCCGAACAAGTCAAACAACGAAGCAAGAGTTTCCTAGTCGTCGGAGAAGACCTGTACCGAAGAAGCGCATCCGGTGTCCTCATGCGCTGCGTCACCACCGAGGAGGGCAAGCAGATTCTGCAATCAATCCACTCGGGTATATGTGGCAACCATGCCGCATCTAGAACGTTAGTCGGAAAGGCTTACCGGCAGGGATTTTTCTAGCCAACAGCAGTAACAGATGCCAAAGATATTGTTCACACATACGAGGGTTGCCAGTTCTACACAAGACAAACCAATCTCCCAGCCCAAGAACTCCAAACAATCCCAATCTCTTGGCCCTTTGCAGTATGGGGACTTGACAAGGTTGGGCCCTTCAAGAAAGCGCCAGGTGGGTTCACACACTTGTTCGTTGCAGTGGATAAATGTGGCGCCTCCACCAAGGCGGAAGCCCACCATGTGCAAATAGTACCCGATCCTTGGATCAGTAGTCGGATACACATATAGTCATCGGTGATACAAACTCAGAGTACACTAAACATTAAATACATAATAGAGTACATATAATACAAAGGTTTTCATCCAGGACAGGCCCTAGATAGACAACGGCAAGAATAAGGTAACTAGCAAGATACAACACAGACAGGGCGGAAACAGGGGAGGAAAACTACTCGGTGATGGAACACAACGATACCACAGGCTTGGTTAGAAGCTAGGCCCAAAACCTCAGAAGTCCTCGTAGTTGGCTTGGTCCTGGAAGAACTCGGCAGTAGTCGGGTCGTCGTCTTCTTCTTCAAGACCTAGTATAATATATATATATATATATATATATATATATACACAAATATAGGAACAAGGGTGAGTACTTTTGTACTCCGCAAGCCGGGGAAAGGTGCCATGTCGATCAAACAAAAGGGGCTAAAAGTCTTGTTTGCGAAAACAGCCTTTAGAAACATTTTGCTTGTCAAGTACTAGTGTGTCCAATTTTAGTTGTCGGAAAGAGGCTCACACCTCGATCCATTCCGCAAGTTGCTTTTCAACAACTCACCACATATAGTTACTGAATCATGTATTTCCATTTTCATCTTCTGGTGATGAACCGAGTAACACAGTCACTAGACTATCACCTGGGTGGCTCCGGCCACTCCTCAGGTCTAATATTACTCCTGAGTGGCTTCAACCACTCGTTGACCCTGAGACTCGGCTACAACCAAATCTTAGCTATCTCTTTTAGCAGTTCCGGCTACAACCGGTTATATTCGCTACACTGGCTACAACCAGTTAGCTCAAACTTGCTGCCCTAGCTACAACCTGGGAGCCTACTCTTTATCGTCTTCTGGCTACAACCCGAAGACTTACTCCTGTTAACTTTTCACACACTTGCTTATGGTGCTTCAACACCCCCGGGTCACACAGACCCATTTCTGGCCACACAGGCCTTCCGTTTGCCACTCGGCAAACTCTGGTCACGATTCCCTTCCCATCAATCCATTTCACAAATCATTGGCAATCAAATCTACGCTATGGGAATCACCTTACATCGCCCTTAACCGTGGGCACGACTGTTCGAACAGTTCAGCTAAACTCTACAGAGGGTGTATGCTTTACCTAAACGACACGAAACTTACACCGAGTACTGGCCTGTACCGGAAGTTCATGACAAGGCCATTTCCAAAGCCAGCCTAGGGTTATCCAATGCCAGCAGAAGGATCCACATAGGATCAATGCTTCAGGTCGGCTCCAACCACCATCAGCACCAGGGCACACGAGCCACAACTCAGATGAGTCCACTCCAGTCGGCACCAGACTTCTCTAAACCTACAATTTACTCGGCCAGGGGCAGCCTATACTACCCGTATGGTCGTACTGTAAAATGCTCGAATGCAATTCCCAAAGGAAACGGTCTTTATCGATAATACGTAGCCAGGCCACACAGGCACTATCTCTGTACATCAAGTTTTCACAACTTTATTTATTTTCGTAAACACGCCGATACGCAGAGCACCGGGTTTTCAAACAGTTGAGCAAAAACCAATGTTTTCCCAACGACAATACAATCGTTGCAAGGCTAAGCCATTCTACTCAGCATTCATATCCGTAGATAGGATGCCAACGTGCCATTTGTGGGGCTATCAAGGGAGAAGTACATCAACATCCTACCAAAATAAGTGCAACTACTGGGTAGGTCCATCGGTTGCGCTTGCAGACCGAGGCCAATCAATTTAAAGTGTAAACTAAGCATGTATATTTTGCAAACAACATAATTTTGCATATATAGGAGGCAATATGGTCAAAGAGGCTTGCCTTGTTCCAGCGGAAGATCTTCCTCGGCGAAGACGGCTTCTAGATCGTCCACCGGTTCAGGATCTAAACAAGCAGAAAAGATAATTACTGACACACTGAAAAGAGGTAAAACACTAGGAAAAGAACATCGCGGTAGTCGGATGAAGGTTTATCATAGGCAGCTGAGTTGAGCTTGTGGATGGGGCAACAAGGCTCACCGGTTAGGAACTCCGGATGGTAGCTAGCTCGGTCTTTCTTCACTCCGCTCTCCTTTTTCTTCTTCACGTTCCAAACAAAAGAACATAGGGGCGATGGAGCTCAGGGTCTGGGGAGGAGGAAGATGATGGTTTAGCGGTGAAGCTGGTGATGGAGGTTTGGCAGAGACGGCTGGCTTGCAAAACAGAGGAAAGAGGAGGCATGGATGTTCTTTTATAGCAGGCGTGCGAGGCAGGGACTCGGCGGTGCAAGGCAATAGAGAGGGGGAAAAAGGAGTCAAGATAAGCTGGCAAGGTGACGCGACGTCAATGCAGAGATTGACTTAGGGATTGGGCGTGGCCGAGGGAGTTGGTTGACACTGTAGCGGCGAAGAGACACTCAGGTCATGGCAAGGACAGGTTGGAGGGTTTTGCAGACAGAGCCTCTAACTAACCATTGGTCCAAGCGGGTTCTTGCGGTGCGGCGGTTATTGTCCGTTGGTCCGAGCGGGGTTGTGGGCAAGTGGAAGTGGGACACGTCACCACTTCTGGAGTCAGCGTCCAACAGGAGGAGTGTTGAAAACATGGCTGCGGTGCAACATGGTGAGGCGATGGGACAGCACGTCCGTTGATAAGGCAAGGTGTCGTGAGCTTGACCGGATCGGGGCAGGTCGGGGTGGCAAGACAGAATGGGTTAACAGGGTAGTCGGCAATGCAAGGGGTTACTCAGCGGCAAGGGTGGCTGAGTGAACAAAGGTAAAAGAGCAAGATTCAGGGACTGAGTAGGAATTTACTTGGCACAAGGGGAAAAGCAGTCGGCTGACCAGGGAGAGAAAAACTGGGGCACAGCTGAACGGGATTGGGGAGGAGTTAGAATTCAGAAAAATGAATTCCAACAGGGAAACGAAAAATGGGTCATTACAATAAATTCACTAAGTGGATTGAGGCCAAACCCGTCGCAACCATAACAGCGGCACGAACAAAGGACTTCTTCATGAGTATACTATACCGATTCGGGGTCCCCAACCGCATCATCACCGACAACGGTACTCAGTTCACGGGCGGCGTGTTTCAAGATTTCTGTGATGACTTCGGCATCAAGATCTGCTATGCGTTTGTGGCACACCCGCGGAGCAATGGGCAGGTTGAATGAGCCAATGGTATGGTCTTACAAGGTATCAAGGCCAAGATATTTGACCGACTACAACAATACGTGGGCCGGTGGGTACAAAAACTCCCATCTGTTCTCTAGTCTCTCAGAACCACGGTTAGTCGGGCAACAAGGCAATCCTCTTTCTTTCTGGTCTATGGTGCTGAGGTTGTGCTACCAACCGAGTTAAAGTTCGGCTCTCCGCGAGTTCGAGCTTACTTCGAAGACATCTCCAACAATACCCGATTGGTCGAACTAGATCAGTTGGAAGACACGAGAGATCGCAACAATCCAGTCGGCAAGGATCTTCAAGGCCTGCGTCGTTATCACAATCGCAATGTCTGTGGCTGCGCCTTTTTGGTCGGAGATCTCGTCTTGAGAAAAATGCAAACCACCAAAGACAGGCATAAATTATTCCCAATCTGGGAAGGGTTGTTCATTATCGCTGAGGTTACTCGGCCAGGCACCTACCGACTGAAGACCGAAGACAGTGCCCTCATCAACAACTCATGGAATATAGAATAGCTATGTCCTTTCTATACCTGAGTTTTATACTTTCCCATGTGTACAGTTTTTCTCTGACTCACTACGCCGCTTGTATCAACCAAGTAGTGAGTCGGGGGTTGCATGTATTATATATGCACTTTGTCAATAATATACAAGCCTATTTTACTTATGTTATGAAGTTTTACTATGACTTTGTCACGTTTTCCCGAGTATAGCTCTCTGCGGTGAACGATTTTATTAAGTTCCTATAGACAAACTCAGCGAGACTACGTAGTTGGGTAAAGCTAATAACAACTGAGTAATAATTTAGAGCTTGGTGGCATTGCACATATATTTACACATGTTTTTACAAAAGTTTATACACACCGACTGCAGGATATACTGTTCTTACATACCCAGGTCTCGGGTGATCGTCTCTACAGTCGGCCTCGCCTTGGCTATCAGCTCCAGCGCCTCCTTGGGCATCGTCTCCTCGGCAAACCCCTCCCTGATGGCTTCAATATCTGCCCTTGGGTAGATAGACTTGGTCATCGCCAAGGTCTGGGCCACGCCGGCAACAACATGCTCATCCGAGTACCTCTTCAGGGCACTCGGTGCATCCTTAAGGCGCGCCTCCACTTGGAAGATCGTATTGGAGCTGGTTCCCACGTAGCGAGGATCCATGATGTCAAGTAGCCCTTTCACGGACTCGGCAAGGGTCTCCCATGACTCCTTGATAACCCTTATCTCCTCTGCGAAAGCCTTAAATTGGATTTGGGAATTGGCTCTAGCAGCTACTCGGGTTCTCCAACAAGCAAACTTGTCAAGCAAAACTGTAGATGGGGTAATTAATGGATTGGTTAAGATCAATGTCAGGGCGGAGACTTACTTTTGTAGTCAGCCTCCCACTTGGCTATGGTCTTCTCCAGTTCGACTTTTTCCTTCTCGAGCTTGGCGTTGGCTTTCTTCAACTTGGCCTTCTCTTGCTCAAGCTCGGCATTGGCCCTTGTCAGGTCGGCTTTGTCTTTTCAAGCCTAGCCCTGGCTCCCTCAGCCTCCTTCAGCTGGATTTCTCCTTCTGTTCGGGTCTTCAGCTTGGCTTCGAGGGTGGCACGACAAATTAGTCAAGAACTCAACGTTACAGTCAAGACACAACTGGGCAGTCGGGAACAACACAGCTGGAGAAATATACTAAGGATTCGGTCAGGAAGAAGTATTCTGGAGGCTTACCTCTTATCTTCTTGGTTTGGTCCCAATTCTCGTTCCTGAGCTGGGTGACGGCGTCCTTTAGCCAAGTTTCCCTCCCTTGATGGCGCTCCTCCAATACGGTCTTTAGGGACCGGAGCTGTTCCAATTCTTGGAGCTGGAGGGCAACCCGGGTCAGCACCTCGTGCACCTTCTCTGAGCGATCAACAAGCTTCTGCTCGGGGAGAAACAAGTCAAAACAGCGTCAAGCGTCAAGAAAGACTACCAAGATTCCAACACAACAGAAATCATACCTGAATCCCCTGGGACACGGCGATTGTGGCACGAAGCAAGTCTTCACATTCCTTTTCTGCCGCTGCCTCATCATGCTTGTAACTCCTCGCAATTCCGTCAGGCACTGTCCAGCGGAATGTTCGCGGGAACATGCGAGGAGGAGCTTCGAGCCTAGGGAGGTCTGGTCTGTCCGAAGGAGGAGACAGCGACGACGAAGACGATGACGACAGCAACAAGGACGACGATGGGGTCCCGACCCTCAACTCGGTGGCCTCCGGGCCCTCGGGGGCTGGCTCAGGGGCTGGAGCAGCAGCTTCAACCGCCACACCTTGGTCGGCCGGCGTCGGCGGCCCTGCAGTCGGGACTGTCTCAGTTTCTGCAACTGAGACCGTCGCCAGCTCAGCAGGTGTGCTCATTAGCGCTGGCTCGGCTGGGGCTGGTGTAACAGCCCACTTTTGTTCATTGGTGCATAAAACCATTTTTCATCTGCATGCACTGCATGTCATCTTTCATGCATGAAAAATTCCAGCCAACGGGTTAAAGATCGTGCGATCTATATAAACTTTTCCCACCGCCCTCTCTGACCCTTAATTTTTAATCTTCACCAAAAATTCTGGAAAATTCCTAAAAATTCTATACCTTACTACCAGCCTTGCCTCCAAGTTTCATTCAGTTTGAAGCAAGTTGCCCCATATCAGACCGTCCGCCTAGGGATCGGACCGTCCGAATCCCTCCGATCGGACCATTGCCACCTCCCGATCGGACCTTTGCTCGCGCCCTCGCCCGCGCCCGCGCCCGTGCCCGCACCCTCGCCTGCGTCCGTGCCCGCGCTCGCACCCTCGCCCGCGCCCTCTCCCGTGCCCGCGCCCTTGCCCGCGCATTCATCCAATAGGTCTCGTGTTTGGATCGTATTGTTGTTGGAGATAGTCCTCAAGTGTGAATCTTTGATACGTGGTACTATTATTTGTGCCCCTGTCCTCCATCGTCCAAACGAGATCACGCGAGGATCTCTCTCCGCCCGTGCGGCTCGACCAGGTGGCTTCCCCTCCACGCCCCAGACCACGTGAGAGGGAGAGGCAGAGCCACCTTGGGACCTCGTGAGATGCCCCCGACAGCCTCAGCAGCGCCCTGCCCTGTCCCATCTGTCTGCTGCACGCTTGCCCGCGCACACACCATCGCAAGACCGTGGAGCAGAGCAGCGCCCCTCCCCTCTCCTCTTCCTTCCCTGCCTTCCTTTTTAACCAAGTCCATGTCCTCCTGCCTCCCCAGCTCGCCCTCTTTCTCACGCACCCAAGGACCCAGGGGATTACCCCTTGGTTCACCGGGAACGTGAGGTACCGCCCACGGCGCCAGCGAGCACACGCCTTCCGTCTGGGAGCTCCGGTGAGTTTCACCTTGTCTCAGCTGTGTCACCACGTGTTCCTGCCCGACCTAACTCCGTTTTTGCCCCCGGAATGCAGCAGGCATCACTGCAGCCCCATCGTGTTTTGCGACACCGACCGGGTGCCGCCGTGACCTTGCAGCCGCTAAACTGCGCCCTGGTGAGTTAGCGCTGTCCTGGCTGTATCACCATCTTCCCTTCACTCATGGAACTCATCGCAGCGCTTGTCTACAGCCTCCATCGCGGGCAACCCTGCCGCCGAGCCGACCACGGCCTCAACGTTGCACCTCACCGCCCGTACTCTTCAGTGAGCTCCTGTTTCTGCATGTGCTTTCTTTTTATTCCTAGGAGGCCACTAGTGCTCCCCACGTCCTTGGCTTGGCCTGTCATGCCATTGTTTTGCCATCCACCCAAGCGCTACCATGGCCGCATGTGTGGATGAGGCTCAATCGGAGCATGGCCGCATGTATTAGAGCCCTACGACCTTGCATGCAGGATCCCTAGAGCTTCTACGTGCCCTGCATACGCTAGCCATGCACTAGAGCATGAGAGGGCAGAGGTAGACAAGCCGTGCATTAGCTTGGCTTTTCACCAAACACCTTAGGTGCACTTGTGTTTGAGTGAGCGGCAGCCACCCCATCAGCCCCATGCAAGCCAGGTTGGCTCCACTAGCATTAGAACGGGATAAAACCACGAGTAGAGCAGCTGCTGTTGAATTCCCGATTTTGCCGGTTGTCGTTAACGTGCGAAGACGTGTAGTTTGCGCGTGCGAAGACATCGTTTTTGGACCGAGGCGTTCGCCACTACCGAAGCCTTCCCATAGGTTCCACTTGTACATCCAGTGACCCCTAGGCCCTAGAAACCCTCCACGCCCCCAAATGCCTTAGATTAAAACTTCACGCCCGGTGGATTTCATGTGTTAGGCCGTTTTAGTGACGTGTGAGCGTGTGCGATTAATATCCTAGCGAGTTGGAGTATATCCACTTTTGGGAGTTGTCCTTAGGTTCACAGCAGCACACATGTAGGTTTCGTACCATAAAAATGCCCCTAGAACCGAAAACGTCACAAATAGACCACCCGTTAAGTCGGTAGAATGTTTTCAGCCGTTTCAGCAGTTCGGTCGAGCGAAAACGCTGTTTCTCAGTTATTTTCGATTTTAAGACAGAGCAGACTTCGTTTAGCCGTATCTCCCTCATACGAACTCGGATTCAAGCGATTCTTTTTCCTAAATTCATCTAAAATCATGCACTTGCATATTCTGCAAAAATATTTGTACTTCCTGTACTGTTAAATTTTGCCGTTGTTTTCATTGCATTCGTTTGGTATTCTCATAGAACACGACGTTGCTGACCTAGTTGAGGAGGAATCAGAGGAGTACCAGGAAGTCCAGGAGCAAGGCAAGCACCCCCTTGATCAATTGCTCCTATATTTCAAACTTACAAACTATATTGATTGCAAACTATTATGCATGCGATGTTTTACTTAGAAATGTGTGGGATTCTTGGGTAGTTAACCTCTTGTTGCATATGCCTTGTCCTTGTTACTTGAGTATCATGAATTCCTTGTCACTTATGTTGCCACTGAAAATTTGGGTTCATGTGGTTGGGAGGATGTCAATAGGTATGCTTAGTTTGCTAATTAATCCATGCAGCTTGTTACTTGATTTTGGGATGTTGGGAAAATGAAGCATTTGCGAAATTATGGAAATGAACAGTGGGTAATTCCCCTGTGCTCTTGGTGGAAAACAAAAACTGAAAACATGCTTTTGACTTGGGCGAGTGGATGTAGTGTTTGGTGCCTTGTTTGCGGTACTGATTAGGTGGCTGTCTTGCCCGGGTCACTAAGGACCGATTCTATGGTGTAGCTAGAACCAAGAAACATAGTACAAACCACATGTGGCTCTTATGGGGAGTCCCTGGCTCAGTATAATGTTGATACCTAGCAATAGACCCGCCGGTGGTAGTTGTAGGTCATTATTGTTGACATTGGGTTAGTGCAGGTTATGGTTTTTGTCCATGGCCCGAAGGTACCTTGATTATTGTTCAAGGGTGACCAGCACATCGTGTGAGCCTTGGGGTTTTGGGAGGCCTACCAACTCCCTAGGGATAGATCATAAGCGCGGGATATTGCTAGGTCAACGATAGAAAGGCTTTGTCATTGATGGTGTGAGCCTCCTGTGTGGTAGCTCATATTGTCCTTGTCATGTGGGTACAGTTGTACACACTCTCGAGAGTTAAAACTATTCGAATAGCCGTGTCCTCGGTTATGGATGACTTGGGAAATTCTCCACCATAGTAGATTTAAATTTTTGGGAACTGTTTTGGGGAAAAATCATGGTGCGAATGGGGAGTTCGCTGGGCTGGTTGTGGCAGCGTGTTGCCACGGTTGGCTGGCATGTGCCAGGAGCCTAGATGGTTGGAAACACTTGGGGTCAATGCTTATATACTTGATTTTCTGTGCTAGCTTGATTTACGAAAATTTCGTTGCAAAACCGTAATGTTTTCGTTATGTATATTATGATTTATGCAAAGTGCAGGACCTGAACCATTCCTTGTTTATCTTCGCATATTATGGAATACCATTGCAAACACTAAAAGTCTTGCAGAGTACGTATTGTACTCACACACGCTTGTGTGACTTCTTTTTTTTAGAGATGATTGAGGGGGACCCGACAATCGGGTACTTCTATGCAGCGGGTTTTGGAGACGACGACGACGGTGCTTACTAGGGCTTACCGGTTGGTTGCCTGTGGGTGGGCAGAGGCACACTTGCTGGTTTTTGGTGCCTATATTATCTTGTTTCCGTTGTTGAACTCTTTGTTATTTTGTTGTTCTATTTGGCCGGTCGGCCTCTATGTAATCGCTAAGTCTAGACTCTTGTACGACTTATGCTTGGACTGCTATGAGCTGAACCTGTGATGTATGGATTATGATGTCAATGTTGAATGTGTGTGCTAGCAATTGATCGTGGGACTAGCATGGTACACACATAGGGTTCGGGGTCAAACCCGGGTCCGACAGCTGGCTCCACAACGAGAGTGGCCAGAGCGGTCTCCTTGAGATCAATGTCGGCCCACTTCCTACATAACGAGTCAAATTTCAAGACACTGCCATGACAAACAAGATTTTCAGAAGATCCAGAGCAACTTACCTCTTGGAGAACTTAAGCTTTTGCCCGGGTGATCCAGATCCAGGCAGTGGGCTGCAACCGGCTGTCGGGCCAATCGGCGTGGCAGTCGGCTGCGGCACTTTTATCCTAGTCAGCTCCACTCCAGGTGTGGCCGGCTGGGGTGCCCGGGTACTCGGCGGCGCCATCCTTGGGCTCAATGTTGCTGAGCTTGGTGGCACCGGAGCTGGCCTTGTACTCGGTGGCGCTCTGGTTGGGCTTGATGATGCTGAGCTCAACTGTATGGGTCCCGGTCTAGGACTCAATGGCCTGGGCGCTGCGCCGACGGTGTCCTTTATCTTCAGACTCCCGGCAGCGGCACTCGGCTTCATAGCCACCTTCTTGCCCTGATCTACAACAGGTCTCTTCCCCTCTCTCTTAGAGTCGGGCTGGGCAGTAAAAGGACTTCTTGGCCTCTTCTTCGATTTCCAGGCCGACAACTTTCGGGAGTCGTCATCGAACTCCTCACACGACTGCAAGCAGTTCAACAATACAAGTTATACACTATGAAGCCAATCTGGGCACAGATCTGCAAGTATTCACAATAGATGAACTACAAGATAACATCAGCAAGGGTTACCTTCGGGCGCGGCCTGTTCTTGCTATAAGCCGCTACGGACCGATCTGTGTCTTCAGTCTCGATCAACCCACTGGCAAAGAAATCAAACAAGATATCGGTCACCATGTGCTTGCCCACTAGGTCAGTGTATTCCCGGCTAGGATCGCCTTTGCCCTTGTAGTCCCAGCCGAAGTGACACCTCAGCTTCAGCGGCCTGATGCACCGAGTCAAGAAGCGCTTGGCCACCCAAGGACCCGACAACCCAGCTTTCTTCAGCTTGCAGATCCGGCCGACTAGCGTATCAACTTGCCCCATTTCTTTAGAGGTGGGCAGAGATGACCACTTGGCGATAATCACCAGGGGCAAACCCATAAAAGGGGGAAGGCATGGCTCAAGGTCGGAATAGTAAAACCATTCCTTATGCTAGCCCTTGAGAGAAGATTTCAGAGGAATATCTAAATAGATCTTCTTCATCTCATTCCTAAGTTGGATACCAGTCCCCCCGATCACTTGGATTTTATTTTTGGAGGGTTGGGGCATGATGTGGAACAAATACCTGAATAGATTCAGATGGGGTTCCACACCTAGGAAGCATTCACAAAGAGCTACAAAGATGGAGATTTGTAGAATCGAGTTGGGATTCAAATTCACCAACTCGAGCTCGTAAAAAGTAAGGAGCTAGCGGAAGAACTCGGAAGATGGAAGCAAAAGACCCCGGTGGAAAAAAGAAGCAAAAATGACGGTCTCACTGTCCTGGGGCTCCGGAACCGATTTGCCCTGAGCCGGATGCCACTTGATGATCTCCTGGCTCTGCAGCTTCAGCTATGTCTCCAGAAGCTTCAACTTCACCGACCCGCAATCTGAAGTCGGCCAGACATCATCCGACGCATCCATGGAATCCGACACCCTCGGCATGGTTGGGGTTGAGGAGATTTGGGGGAAATGCAACTGGAGGTTTGGAATGGACAAGGAAGAGCAGAATCGCCCGAGTGCTGGTGGGGAAGAGCAAGCAATAGCGAACCCTAGCGGAGCGGGAGGCAAAATTTCGGCGCGGAAGCGGAAGACGAAACGATTGGTGGATTGGAGAAGATGAAGGAATCTTTTCTCTCTCCCCGCCTTTTATAGAGCCATTTCCGACTCATGGACTTGGGCTCGCAAAGTCGGTATTGGGCCACCAAGATATGAGTTTCTACAGTAGCACGCTCACTATGGGCCGCTCGCAGGCTGGGTTAAAATTGCAGTGCTGATGCTACAAACAGGAACCGATGAGGTAAACAGATATGCTTCATGAAGGCCTAATTGCTAAACACATGTGTTTGGGTATCTATCTTATCCACCAGGTACCGAGGATATATCCTTATAAGGATCACAAGCTGGTCTTCATTAAAATTGGGGATGCAAGTATCTTTCTTGAGTACACCCAGCAGACTTTGCCTTGTATAATAAGGAATATACAGTCCTAGTCGGGTAAGTTATATCTCTAAAGGGAAATCCCTTGGCCGTATCTGGCTGGAATTCCTACCTTGTACCCCTATCCCCCGGTATATAAGGGGAGGCAGGGCGCCCCCTAAGGGTAGAGAAGAACACACAAGCTCATAGAAGCAGACACACAAATCCTCAAAGGAATAACACCACAACTGGACGTAGGGTATTACCTCACATCGAGGGCTTGAACCAATATAAATCTCTCCATGTTCCTTTGCAATCCACCGAGTTTCCATCCGCTGAGTAGCCCCATATTCATATTGCCGGTGTAAAACATCGACAGTAACTCCTCAACAAAACGTTATAGCCGTTGCAACCCTACTGGATACACTCCAGTTTGGGCTGATCACCAGGCCACCCCGACGATAGCAAGGATTTAAGCCATGATCACCGCTACTGCATGTCAGTAGCACCAACAGTCGGGCGATACTCTCATATCGACCAATCGATCGGCTTCTCCAACAGCGGTCTCGTCTACCTCGACACAACACCGAGCGGCCGGCTCCAATCAGCCGCACAAGGAGTCACGCCAAACGTCACTCGGCAACCCCAACAACAACCGGCGGCGTCAACATCAAAACGACCGTCGGGACAACCAGGATCTCCAAGGCTGACTACGACGTGATCTCCGGCGAGACATCAATGCACGGCACCACGAACACGAGGACGACGAGCGTCGCCGACTGGAAGAAGAGAATAAGCGCTTCGGGCTCCATCATGAGCGGTTTCACCGTCGTAGTCAGAGTCGGAGCCCTCATGCAGACGAAGGAGTACTGGCCTTCACCCAGGAGCTACAATAGGTCGACTGGCCGTCAGGTTTCAAGTCGACTGGAATCAAAAAATACGATGGGAAGACCAATCCCGAGTCCTGGCTCACGATCTATACTCTGGTGACCCGAGCAGCTGGAGGAGATCACAAGGCCATGGCTAACTACCTCCCAATCGCTCTAGCCAACTTGATGAGGACATGGCTAACAGGACTCCCAAAGAGGTTAATCGGCTCCTGGGGAGAACTCCGGGAACGCTTCATCGCCAACTTCCAGGGAACCAACAAGAGGCCATCTTCTGAGCATGATCTCTCTTAGTTGCACCAAAGGAAGAACGAGTCTCTTCATGAGTTCATCAAGTGGTTCTCTGAGAAGCGGAATTCGATCCCAATGATCAAGGATGAGGTCGTCATTGTCGTCTTCCGCAAGGGAGTCAAAGACGCCCCCGTTCATTGCCAAGTTTACTCAGAAATCTCCCACTTCTGTTAAGGCTCTCTTTGATATGGCAAACAAGTACGCCAACTCAGCCGACGCAGTTGCTCAAGCACTCGACGATAAAAAAGAGCCCCGGCAGAAGGACAAGAAAGACAGCGACGAGCCAACACAAAACAAATCCGCCAACCGCAAGCGAAAGTCGGACAGCGTGGTGGCTAACATAGAGCGTACTCAGCCGTGACCCCCAAGAACAAATGAGTACCAAAAAGTGATGAACGGGCCATACCCCTTTCATCCGAAGGGCAAGCACGCAGCCAAGGACTGCTTCATGCTTCAACATCTAGCGCCGATAAAGACAAGGACAAGCCAGATTCGGGCACAACTGGCGATTACCAAGATCCCTAGGCTGAGCTCAACCACATCTTTGGAGGGCCGACTGCATATGAGTCCAAGAGGAAGCAGAAGCTTACAACACGTGAAGTCAACTCGGTCTCTGCAGATGCCCCCCAGTACTTGCACAGGTCAGAAACACCAATCACATTTGACCGCGCAGATCACCCCGATTGGGTTACCCACCTAGGACGCTATCCACTTGTCCTAGACCCGGTCATCAGGAGCATCAAACTAAAGAAGGTTCTTATCGATGAAGAAAGCGCTCTCAACATTTTGTTCACTAAGATGCTGGACGAGATGAAGATTCCTCGTTCCGAGCTACAACCGAGCACAGCGCCTTTCCACGGGGTAATCCCCAGCTTGTCTTCTACTCCACTCGGACGGATAACTTTGCCAGTCACTTTTGGCACGTGGGATAATTTTCGCACCGAGAATATCTGCTTCGAGGTTGCCGACTTCGAGACCGCGTAGCATGCGATACTCGGACAGCCGGCACTAGCCAAGTTCATGGCAGTGCCACATTATACCTACATGATGCTCAAGATATCAGGACCAGCCGGAGTTCTTTCTCTTCGCAGCGATGTCAAGCATGCCTTCACCTGCGACAAGGAGAGCTGCGAGCTAGCTCAATCTCAAGAAGCGGCAGTCGGGCGAAACAGCATTCAGCTAGCCGCTACAACTGCATGCGAGGATGATCAGGTTTCGGCCAAAAAAGCAGCCAAGTCAGGAATTTCAGCGGACTCTGAAACCAAGAGGATCCCCCTGGACCCTTCCGACCCCTCCAAAGCTGCTCTAGCCGGGACCGGACTCGACCCCAAATAGGAAGACGTGCTCATCACCTTCCTCCAGGCGAACAGGGACATATTTGCTAGGAAACCTTCCGACATGCCTAGTGTACCAATGGAGGTGATCGAGCATTCCCTCAACGTCAAGCTGGACGCCAAGCCAATCAAACAACGGCTACGGCACTTCGCACAAGACCGCAAAGATGTTATTTGGGAGGAGATAACCAAGCTCCTTACAGCCGGGTTCATCAAAGAGGTCTACCACCCGGATTGGCTGGCAAACCCAGTCTTGGTCCGGAAGAAGAACGGTAAATGGCGCATGTGCGTCGACTACACCGACTTAAACAAGGCGTGCCCCAAAGATCCATTTAGTCTACCCAGAATAGATCAGGTGGTGGATTCAACTGCGGGGTATGAACTTCTCAGCTTTCTCGACTGTTACTCGGGATATCACCAAATCAACTTGAAGGAGGAAGACTGCCTAAAGACTTCTTTCATCATGCCGTTTGGAGCATACTGCTATGTCACTATACCGTTCGGGTTGAAAAACGCTGGAGCAACGTATCAACAAGCAATTCAGCGGTGTTTACACACTCAACTCGGGCGCAACGTGGAGGCATATGTCAATGACGTGGTGGTCAAGATAAAGTCCAAGGAAGACCACATCGCCGACTTGGAAGAAACTCACCAAAGCCTTCGGAGATTCAAGATGAAGTTGAACCTGAAAAAGTGCACCTTCGGTGTACCATCCGGAAAGCTATTCGGCTTCATCGTATCACATCGAGGCATCGAGACCAATCCAGAGAAAATCAACGCTATCATGAACATGGCACCCCCAACTAGCCAGAAGGATGTCCAAAAGCTGACAGGCTGTATGGCAGCACTCAGCCGATTCATCTCCCGACTTGGTGAACGGAGCATGCCCTTTTTCAAACTACTGAAGAAAATGGATAATTTTCAATGGACTCCCAAAGCCCAGCAAACCTTCAAATATTTCAAGATATTTCTCACATCACCACCAGTGTTGGCATCACCTATGCCCTAGGAACCACTAATGTTATACTTGGCAGCAACTACTCAAGTAGTCAGCACGGTGCTGGTAGTCCAGCAAACAGAGCCAGGTCATATACAGAAAATTCAACGGCCAGTCTACTTCGTCAATGAGGTTCTAGCTGACTCCACAATGAGATATCCTCAAGTCCAGAAGCTGTTATATGGCCTACTCATCACTGTTCGGAAGATGGTGCACTATTGTCAGTCGCATCAAGTCACTGTTGTCACATTGTATCCACTTGGAGACGTCCTACACAACCACGAGGCCACTGGCCGAATCACTAAATGGACACTCGAGTTGGTGGCATTCAACATCATCTTTCAGCCATGGACAGCAATCAAATCTCAAGCTCTAGCCGACTTTATGGCCGAGTGGACTGGAGTTCAGACGACTACAAACACGGACAAGCTAGACTACTAGACAATGTACTTCGATGGTTCTTTATGGATTGGCAGCGTAGGGGCTAGCATCGTGCTGACGTCACCCACTGGCGAAAAACTCAAGTACGTTCTCTAGATTCACTTTCCGGCTTCCCACAACATTGCTGAGTACGAGGCACTCATCCACGGGCTCCGCATTGCCATATCACTCGACATCCGCCGACTGGTTATACGTGGGGATTCTCAACTTGTGGTCAGCCAAGTCATAAAAGACTTAACATGTCTCGATGATACTATGGCGGCGTATTGTCAGGAGGTCAGAAAGCTGGAAAACAAATTCGACGGGCTAGAGATAACTCATGTATTGCGACAATATAACGAAGCTGCAGATGAATTAACCAACATGGGATCCAAGCGAGATGTGGTCCCGACTGGAATTTTTGTCGAGCAACTACTGGAGCTATCAGTCGAAGAAACCAGTGCTTGAACAGTCGGGGGCTAAACCTACCCCAACAACAACTGAAGTGCTAATCATCTCTCAAGATTGGCGGACTCCAATTGTCAAATTCCTCTTGGACAATGAACACCCAGAAGATCGCAGTGAAGCCGAACAGATCAAACGTCAAAACAAATATTTCCTCATAGTCGGAGAAGACCTGTACCGTAGAAGCACATCCGGAGTCCTCATGCGCTACGTCATACCCGAAGAGGGCAAGCAAATTCTACAAACGATCCACTCGGGTATTTATGGTATCCATGCTGCATCAAGGACGTTAGTCGAAAAGGCTTACAGACAGGGTTTCTTCTGGCTGATTGTAGTAACAGATGCTAAAGATATAATTCGTACATGTGAAGGATGCCAATTCTATGCAAGACAAACACATCTTCCAGCTCAAGAACTTCAAACAATTCCAATCTCTTGGCCCTTTGCAATTTGGGGGCTTGACATGATCAGGCCGTTCAAATAAGCGCTAGGAGGGTTCACACACTTGTTCGTCGCAGTGGATAAATTCACAAAGTGGATTGAGACAAAATCCGTTGCTACCATAACAGCGGCATGAGCAAAGGACTTCATCATAAGTATTTTATACCGATTTAGGGTTCTTAACCGCATCATAACGGACAACAGAACTCAGTTCACTGGCGGCGTGTTTCAAGATTTCTATGACGACTTCGGCATCAATATCTGTTATGCCTCTATGGCACACCCACGGAGTAATGGGCAGGTTGAGCGTGCTAATGGCATGGTCTTACAAGATATCAAGGCTAGGATATTCGACCGACTATAATCATATGCTGGGCGGTGGGTACAAGAACTCCCATCCATTCTCTGGTCTTTAAGAACCATGGTTAGTCAGGCAATAGGGCAATCCCCTTTCTTCCTAGTTGCCCCTTTCTTCCTAGTCTATGGTGCTGAGACTGTATTACCAACCGAGTTAGATTTCGGCTCTCCGCAAGTTCGGGCCTACTCAGAAGACAAATAAAATAAAGACCGATTGGTCGAACTCGATCAGTTGGAGAAAGCTAGAGACATCACAATTATCCAGTCGGCAAGGTATCTACAAGGCCTGCGTCATTGTCACAGTCGAAATGTTTGTGGCCGTGCCTTTTTGGTGGGTGATCTCGTCTTGAGAAAAATACAAACCACCAAAGACAGGCATAAACTATCCCCTTTGTGGGAAGGGCCGTTCATTATCGCTGAGGTGACACGTCTGGGCGCCTACCGACTGAAGACTGAAGACGGTGCCCTAGTCAACAACTTATGGAATATAGAACAGCTATGTCCTTTCTAAACCTGAGTCTTGTATTTTCTCTATACATATGTATATAGATTTTTTGTCTGACTCACTACATCGCTTGTTTCAACCAAGTAGTGAGTCGAGAACTGCACGTATTATGTGCCTTGATTAATAAAATATGAGTTTGTTTTATCTAAGTTATGAAGTTTTACAACGATTATGCTACGTTTACCCGAGTATAGCTTTTACAAGAGAACGATTTTTCAAGTTCCTATCGATCTACTCGGCGCAAACTATGTAGTTGGGTAAAGCTAATGACGACTAAGAAAAAGCAAGTACTCGGCAACATTGTACAAATATTTACAAATGTCTTTACAAAAGTTATATACACCGACTGCATAATTGTTTTGTTTCTACATACCCAGGTCTTTTGCTATTGCCTCCGCAGTCAGCCTCGCCTGACAGATCAACTCCAGTGCTTCTTCGAGTGTTGTCTCTTCGGCAAAACCTTCACCGATGGCCTCGATATCTACCCTAGGGTAGATCGATTTGGTCATGGCAAGGGTTTGGGCAACGCCAACAGCAATGCACTCATCCGAGTACTTTTTCAAGATGCTCGGGGCTTCGCTTAGGCATGTCTGCACCTGGGAGACAGTGCTGGAGCTGGTCTCAGCATGGTGAGGCTCCATAATGTCAAGGAGCCCTTTCACGGATTCGACAAGAATTTCCCGTGACTCCTTGACAACCTTGATCTCCTCTGCAAAGGAGTTAAATTGTGTCAGCATTGGCTTTCGAAGCTGTTCAAATGCATCAACAAGAATACTTCTTAACCATGACATGCAGTCGGAGAAACGAGAAAACGGATTAAGGTTATTGTCAGGCAGGAGACTTACTAGCATAGTCGGCCTCCACCTTGGCTGTGGCCTTCTCCAATTCGGTTTTGGCCTTTTCCGCTTCCTTCAGCTTGATATCTTGTTGTTTTTTCTCCTCTGCCTAGGTCTTTAACTCGGCTTCGAGGGCTGCAAATCAAAATAGTTAAGAACTCAAGATTGTGGTCAAAACTCAACAAGATAGTCGGGAACCAACAAAGCTGGAGAAGTATACTCGGGATTTACTCAGGAGGTAACATAGAAGACTTACTTATGATCTTTTCGGCTAGAGCCCACTTTTCATCCCTGAGATTGTCCACTACTTCCCTCAGCCAAGTTTCTTTCTCCTGGTTAATCTATTCCAGGTCATACTTGGCAACCTGGAGTTGGCCTAGTCGTTGGAGATGGGGGGTTGTTGATGCCAAAATTTGGTAAGGCCTTATGTCAGATTCGGTCAAAGGGGAAAATTGCAATCAACTGGCAGAAATTGATCCAGAAGAGACCGATTCCGGAAGGGGACCGTAAAGACCGCTGTATGGTAGTTTTTCACTGTATATATTAATTAGGCAAGTGCTTATCTTTAGGAAACCTGACCTCGTGTCCGGTTGGGTTTTATTATTATTTTCTATTATAATTAGGAAATCCTGTACCATGTCCAATAAGGACTCATGTAACTTGGGGTATAAATACGTACGCCCGGGCACCTTGTAAATTATCACTCGATCAATACAAAATTCGGCTCATCGCCACCCTCCGACGGGATCTTGCTTCTCGAGCCGGGCTGCATCGGTTAGGTCCGACCTCCTGCGAGAGGGTAAGTCTCGTCACCCCGGCTACCTATCGGCTAGGACTTCCTCAGTTAGGTCCGATATTCTAGTCGGTTTATGGTAGTCGGCTTACCATGATGTATTTATTTTATCTATGGCTGCATCAGTTCAGTTTGATCTCATAGATTGATTAGGTATATCACATCACGCGTGCGTAGATCGTATCGGCTCACTGGGAGCGACCCCAGGTGAGGACCCGGGCACGAGCTTAGGTAAGGACCCGGGCATGGGCTCGGACAGCGGATGAAGACCCCGGGAGCCGATATGAGCAAGGGCCCAGGCACGGGCATATTTTCACGGCAATACCAGTAACACTAAACTACGATCGGCTGGAGTTTTTTTGATTTATTTACTTATGCATTCTACCTGTTTATTTTAACCAAGTTTATAGCCGGTTTTTGAGCATCCCTTCGATGATCGGCTAGCGCGATACTTGTTTATTATTATGCTATTTCTCTTGCCGTCATCGGTTTTTAGCCGATGTATAAGTGCTACAGTGCGTATCGGCCATCGGCCGATGAGATGAGTCCAAGCCGGCTTCCAGCCGATTGGCTCACGAATTTAACATCCCCTTCTCCTTGTCAATTACAGGGTCAAATTGACTGGCACGCCTGCGAACCTCAAGACTTTAGGACCTGCACTGGAGTGAAGCAAATCTCCCAGGCCTTCGCGTGTCACCCAGACGCCGGACAGCCCCCGGCGGGTTTTCGGCGTCAACACGCTTTTGGCACGCCCGGTGGGACACGAAGTTTCAACCCAAAGTTTCAACGCAAAATTTCAACGCAAAGTTTCAACAATCAGACCTGCAACATGGCTAGGAAAGAGATCAAGACAGACAACGTAATTCCAGTCAGCATGGAGGATTTAACAGAAGAGCAGAAACGGCAGATTGAGCAAACTATGGCCAACTTTCAGAAGCTGTGCTTAGAGTCCTTCAGCATGACACGGCAAGGGCCGATTCAAAAATCCCAGTTTCCGAAGCCGGTATTGGTTGGAGAATCGAGCCGTACACAACCCAAGAGCCCACCGATTAAGCCTTTGCAGGAGATGGTTAATGAAGCTGTACACCACGCGCTCATTAATCAGTCAGGGGTCTTGGTAAACACATTACATAACCTCATCAAGAAGACTGTTGACGGATCGATTGCCCAAGAACCAACTAGGGGTCCTGTTTTCCTCCCACCAAAGATGGAACCGAATCAGGTTGCTTACAACATCAGCAGGGATGTACCAGAAAACTTGTTTACACAGAACCAGGCTGGGGGCAACAGGATATTCCTCCTGGATATCACCGATCTATTTATTATGGGGGATATCAGCAGAATTATCCAGCAGGAGGGGCCGATCCGGGCAATTACCAGAGGGATTATTAT
The DNA here is from genome assembly GCA_003991445.1 of Oryza meyeriana var. granulata. Lineage (NCBI taxonomy): Eukaryota > Viridiplantae > Streptophyta > Magnoliopsida > Poales > Poaceae > Oryza > Oryza meyeriana. The sequence continues at coordinate 6,311 of RYFJ01000807.1, read as the reverse complement.
AGACAAAATCGGCAACCAACTCCACCGGTACAATATCAGCAGTAACAACAGGAAAATCCAAGGGAAGAAGACTTATCGGTACGAGTTGAGGAAATAATGAGGGAACAGTTTGGGATAAAACCCAGAGAACAAACGTTTATGTATCGGCATCCATACCCCGAGTGGTTTGATAGGGTCCCGTTACCACACCGATACAGGGTCCCGGATTTTTCTAAGTTCTCAGGGCAAGATAATACATCTACAGTGGAACATGTTAGCCGATTCCTGGCGCAGTGCGGAGAGGCATCGGCTGAAGAAGCCCTAAGAGTTAGATTTTTCCCCTTGTCCTTATCAGGATCGGCTTTCGCATGGTTCTCTTCACTACCACCGAATTCAGTTCGAGGGTGGGCTGATCTGGAAAAACAGTTTCACAAGTACTTCTTTGCTGGAATCCATGAGATGAGACTGACAGATTTGACATCGGTTAGGCAACGACCAGATGAAACAGTACCAGAATATATTCAGCGATTTCGAGAGGTTAAAAACCGATGTTACAGTCTGAACCTGAGTGATGGGCAACTGGCCGATTTGGCTTTCCAGGGACTCTTGGCGCCGATCAAAGAAAGGTTTTCATCTCAAGAGTTCGAGTCCTTGGCGCATCTCGTACAAAGGGTATCAGCTCATGAAAGCCAATTTCAGGAAGCGAAGAAGGAAAAATTTCAAAGACGAGTTGCCTAGGTACAAGTTTACTCATCGGACTCAGACGATGAGGAATCCGATGCTAAAGTTGGATTGGCGGAGTGGACCAGGAACAAGAGATTAGTATCATGCCCATGGGTCAAGGATATTGGCAAGGAGGAGCGGTATGATTTTGATATTAGTAAGGCCAATAAAATCTTTGACTTGCTGTTACAAGAGAAGCAGATACAATTGCCGCCAAATCACGTGATTCCGTCAGCCGAAGAACTAAAGAAGAAAAGATATTGCAAGTGGCACAATACTATATCACATCATACCAACGAGTGCAAAGTTTTTCGGCAACAAATTCAATCGGCTGTCAAGCAGGGAAGAATCAAGTTCGAAGATAAAAAGCCGATGAAGATTGATGGGTACCCGTTCCCCGTGAACATGGTCTATGCGGGATCATCGTCAAGAGATCAGGCCGATGGAGCAAGACATCAAAAATATAAGTCAAGGATTACTTCATCGGACATGATAGAAAAATATTCAAGATATGAGGAACAGAGGGATGAGTCAGAAAGATATAATCCGCATTGGGATTGCCCGTTTTTTCGGTTCTGCTGGGATCAAGGGATGAGACTGCCATCAGCTGAAAATTGCCCCGAATGCAGCTGTACAAGGGATAGGCATGATCGCCAGCAGGGTTTCACAGATCGCTGCTTAGGAAAAGAGCATCGGTTCATAGCCGATTAGGGCCGAATCCATGAAGATTCTTTGAAGAGGAAGAAGAGAAGTACGTGAGAGAAACAAAGTTCCAGAATCCTCAATGTACCCTAGTGGGATATTCACGAAAAGTCAGAAGAGAAGGGCCAGCGTCTACGACACCGAGACGCAACAGGAAGAAATGAGTCAAGATCTGGAGAGGCCGATCATCGTCACAAGAAAACTAAACAAGTTTGGCGCGTGAAGAGAAAAGATGATGAACCTGATCAATCGGCCCTAGCCAATATGGTGTTCTTTTTACCTCGGGAGTATAGAGCACTTTCATCAGATGAAGAGGGCGATGAGAGATTTTTGCTCAACTAACGTTACAACCCGATCAGGCTATATTTGATAAGCCTGAGGAGTTAGAGCATCGGCACCTAAAACCATTGTACATCAAGGGCTATGTGAATGGGAAGCCGATGGCAAAGATGCTGATTGATGGGGAGCAGCAGTTAATCTCATGCCTCATGCACATTCCGAAAAATTGGGCAGACTGCCCGAAGATCTGATCAAGACAAATATGGTGCTAAAGGACTTCGGTGGGAATTCATCAGAAGCGAAAAGTGTATTGAACGTGGAGTTGACAGTTAAGGGAATAAGACATACCACCACGTTTTTCGTCATTGAATGGGATGGAAGGGTCGTATAGTTTGCTCTTCTCGTCGCAGGGACTGGATTCACGCGAACTGTTGTGTGCCCTCGACAATGCATCAATGTTTGAATAAGCAATGGCAAGGGAGACATCGAGTCGAGGTGGTGCTAGCAGATCGGCTTTCTCGACCATATTGCATTGACTTGATCTACTACCAGTCTGGGCGAAGCCGAATGGTATATGACTGCCTATCCCGGAAAATATGGGAAGGAGATTAACTTAAGGTCACTAACCAGGGGATACAGCCGATCCAGCAAGTCGGCTCTGAATTGTTTTACTCTGATGGCTCTATGAAGACTTCGAAGGGACCAACTGGGGCAAGGATTTACGTCGCTATGAGTTATTGGAAGAGATTGATATAGGCAACCAGAGATAAGCCAGGCCAACTACATAAGCAAGTAAAAATTAAGTCTTAAACTACAAGAGGACATTGATAGCGCTGTGAAGAGCCGTATCGAAGGAATTCTTTTATCGCCTGGAGTACCATGAGATGCCAGGATAATAGCCAAGCGCGATCGAGTTGTTGAACAGCGCGCTGCCCATTAAACCAGGATATCGGAACGTTCAAGCAGGGCAATCCAAGGAGAATTTCAAAGGCACGAGTTGTATGAGCCGATCAAGGCGGAGATCACAAGGTTATATGATGCCAAGTTCATAAGGCCGTGCCAGATATGACTGAGTGAGGTTTTCTAATATTCGTCAACCGGAAATGAGAAAGAAAATGGACAAAATGAAGGATAGTATTGATTTCCGGGATCTGAATAATAAAGCTACCCCAAGGATGAGTACCCGATGCCGATAGCAGAATTTGCTTTGGTGGATGCACGCCTCGGGCCACAATGATTATCAACTCATGGATCGGTATAGCAGGATACAACCAGATTTTTATGGCTGAAGAAGATAATACATTAAGACTGCGCTTTCGGAATGCCAGGAGCTAGCGATTAGTGTATGAGAGCAAGAACAAATCGGCTTGTAATGAGTGGTAGTAATGACTTTTGGCTGCATTGACCAAAGTGCCGGTGCGACTTATCAAAGGGCGATGAAATTATATATTTCATGATCTCCATACGGCTTGTTGGAGGTAGACAATTTACTATTGATGATGTGGTGGTCAAGTCTACAGGTTGAGGAAACCATATAGCCGATCTACGAAACAAAAGTGCCTGGAGAGGGCCAAAGAAGTACGGACTAAGAATGAATCCTAATAAGTGTGCTTTTGTGTATCGCTGGGCAATTTTTTGGTTTTATGGTTCATGAGCGAGGGATTGAAGTTAGTCAGCGAAGTACAGAGCACATTAAGACATTACAGAACACCAAGCAATAAGACAGAGTTGCAATCGTTTGACTCGAGCAAGATTAATTTTGAAGTGAGAAGATTTATAATCAAACTTTATCAGGGAGAATTGAGTCTTTCACACCATTGTTAAAGTTGAAGGCCGATCAAGAATTTGTGTGGGGGCAACACAGCAGAAGGCAATTTGATCGAAATCAAGAATATGAGTTTCCCACTATTTTAATCACCGAGAAAGAGTACCGTTCAGGTTGTACTGGTCAGCCGATGAAAAAATCCATCGGATCTGTATTTGAAACAGGAATTTGAAGGGAAAAGAGCGAGTTGTGTGTTATCGAGCAGAAGACTTCATTGGATGCTGAACGAGATATCCTCGGTGGAGAAAATTATGCTGTGTTTATATTTCTCATGTACGAAGTAGGATTACATCGCTATCGTTGGCTGTTCTCGAGTGTATCATTGTAGTTTTGCAGGTTTCCCGATGTGGTCATCATATATGGTTCGGTCTCCAGTCTTGAAAAGGGCGATTGGCAAGTGGGGTTTTGCTTGACAAAGTTCCGCTTAAGTTATATTGATCGGCTAAAGCAGAGGTCTATATGGGAACATCTAGCGGTGGCCGATTTCATTGTGCACAGAGAGGGTCCTAAGTAAGATTTATGTGGACCGATCCCATGGAATGTATTTTTTTGATGGATCGGTTTGCTATATGTCTGGATTCCCCTGGTATCGGCGTGTGTTATCATATCACCTTTCGGGGGGCGATTTTGAGTTTGCCTTACAATTAAACTTATCGTACTAACAATCAGGCAGAGTACGAAGGCGGGTATAACGGGGTTTCAACTTTTGAGGAAATCGGAGCCGATTCGTAGAAATAAATGGCGATTCTTTATGGATGATCAAGCAGTTGTCTGGAGAATAATGATGCAGAGATGATGTTTTGAGGTCATATCATGAAGAAGTAATGGATTTGTTAAAGGATCACAAGATGGTGCACAGATCATATCCCTAGGGAGCAGAATTTAGAAGCCAATGATCTTCGCAGATGCTTCAGGGTATGGCTAGGTAGACAGGTTGAGGTTGAATAGCCGATATTGATGTTCAAAAGGCCGAGAATTGGAGATAGGAGATAATCGGTTATTTGAAAATCCATCACAATCGTTTTCCAGGAAAGTTCAGTGTACAGCTACTAATATGTGCTTAGCTTGATGGGGAATTATATATTATCTTTTGTGCACTTTTTGTATGGGGGTCTGCTTAGGTCCTGGATTTGGAAGAAGCCAAAGTGGTTATGTGCGAGGTGCATTGAGGGCATTGTGGGACTCATATCAATCGTGTTCTCAATATAGATAGAAGTGCTGTTGCTAAGGAATGTCATGGATTATTTTTTTGCCGACAAGCTAGAAGAATTGCTTCAGGCATATTATCAGGATGTCTAAAGATTGTCAGAAATTGAATATACATGCGAGTCACCAGCATCGAAGCTATGATCCTATCTATCAATACCATGCCCTTGTTTCAGAGGTCTGGGGGAAATTGATATGATCGGCCAAGTGTTTTTCCTCTATCATCCCGTAAACTCGGACAATAAGTTCATATTCGCGCTACGCGATAGATAATTTTACCCCAAGTGGTTAGGGCGATTCTTTGAGAAAGTTACGTACCAAGGAATAGAGTCGAAGGAGTAAAAGGAGCATATAATTTATCGGTATGGGATCCTCGATAACGGAGACTCATTGAGCGGGGTACACGAATTGTGTCTGATGAGTTCAACAGTTTCTGACCAGTATGTGCGATTAATTATTAAAATTCATCGCCTTATTATGCTCAGGCCAAGGACAGGCGTAAGCTTCTAATAAGAAGTTTGATCAAGTTAATTAAACGGAAAAGAGTTGATGAGCAGCACGGGTATGGCTATACGGTCTCACATTAGTCGATTCATCACTATGGACTTATGGATGCGACTGTCCATTGGAGGTACTCAGGTGCCACCGTATCAGTTAGAATACCATGGACATGAGGCGGTTTTACCATGGGAGACTAACATCCGGCTCGTAGGAGGATTCTTTGCAAATCGTTGATAGCCGATCGATTATTAGATATCTGAGGAGTGCACACGATGGAAGACTTTGATAGATTTGCGGGCAGTATTATCAGCTTGAGAGGGCATTGGAAAGGATTAAGGAAAATAAGGGACTTACAAGGCAGCTCGTATTAAACTACAAAAAGTGGTGTATATATATTCGGGTGCCGAGGGAAGTATCTATTGTATGGAAGTGATTTGGATACGGAGTCCAGAGAATAACTATAGAGTTTGGAAAATGTCGCAATTTCTAACATATAGGAGGTGGCCTCCATATCGATTAATCGGTAGTGTTGGCTGGTAATGTCCTATGGTTTAGAGAGATCTGGTGACAGGGTGACTATGAGCTGTACTAAAGCGCTAACGGAAAATCTCAGCAGTATTATTCGCAATCTACGCAGGTTATGAAATCAACTCTAAATCGTTATTATCAGTGTAGCCCCGATTTCCTAAGCCAAGTCAGGAAAGCGCGAGTGTTGCTTTCTTAATTCGCCTAACAGACCAGCCTGATTCATCAATCGGGATATCCGGCCTTTAGATCAAACAATAGATATTTAGTGGGTGGAAAGAGGGAAGGCAGTACTAGAGGCCGATTCAGATTGTGTACATACAAACAGCATGTCACAAGAGCCATCATGGGTTTTTTCGCGCCGCCCCCCCCTCCTCCATAGGTGTCTAATTTACAGGAATTTTGAATTGTTCAATGGCGTGAGCGGATTTGGTCAATTTCATTGATGGCCTGGATTGTCGTCCTTCAATCGGAACTCGGAATGATCTTCAAGTTATTGCGACATGAATGGTTGACGCACTGTCGCTCAAACTTTGGCCTTTGATCTTGAGGCTTGCGGCAGGCCGATATA
>RYFJ01003731.1:0-62384 GCA_003991445.1 Oryza meyeriana var. granulata | reverse complement strand
TAGTGGCTCTGGGGCATAGGGGATGCAACACTGGTGGTGATGTGAGAAACTTCTTGAAATCTTTGAAGGCTTGCTTAGGCTTTTATGTCCATTGAAAATTGTCCGCTTTTATCTTTCAGTAGTTGAAAAGGGCATGCCCCGTTCACCAAGTCAGGAGATGAATCGGCTAAGTGCCGCTATGCAACCTGTCAGCTTCTCCATCCTTCTAGTTACCTCCAGTGGGTGCCAGTTCATGGGATAGCATTGAATTTTCTCTGGATTGGCCTCAATGGTCTCGGTGTGATCATCGATGACCAAGTAGTCTCACCCGAATGGTACTTCAAAGACACACTTTTTCGGATTCAACTTCATCTTGCACTCTTTGAAAGGCTTTGGAATGTTTCCTCCAAGTTCAGTGATGAGTCTTCCTTGACTTAAGGTTGTGAATTACACGTCATGCCTAATGCTTCATGTTGCACCCGATTGAGTGTGAGATAACGCTGGACTAGCACGTTGATACGTTGCGGCAGCGTTTTTCAACCCGAATGGCATAGTGACATAGCAGTATGCTCGAAATAGCATGATAAAAGAAGTCTTGAGTAGTCCTTTCCTTTAGGCTGATTGGTGGTGGTATCTCGGTAACAGTCGAGAAAGCTAAGTAACTCACACTAAGCCGGTTGGATCGACCACCTGGATCTATTTGGGTAGACTAAATGGATCCTTGGGGGCATACTTGTTTAAGTTGGTGTAGTTCGAGCACATGCGCCTTTACCGTTCTTTCTTTTGGACCAAGAACTAGGTTTGCCAGCAATCCGGGTGGTAGACCTCTTTGATGATCCGGCCTGTAAGGAGTTTCGGTTAACCCTCCGATAGCGATCTTTGCGGTTTGATCGAGCGCCATAGTTGTTGTTGACTGGTTTAGCATTCGGCTTTGACGTTGAGGGTGCTCGATCACCTCCCTTGGTCAAACCCCGGCAATGTTTTGGAAGGCTTCCAAGCAAATATATCCCGTGTTGCCTGGAGGGTAAGGTGACGAGCTCGTCTTCCTATTTGGTGGGTTGAGTCCGGTCTCGGACAAGCGCAGTCTTTGGGTGGGTCGTGAAGGGTCCAGGGGGATCTTTTTTTGTCTCAAGAATCTGCTAAAATTCTGACTTTGGCTGCTTTTTTTTGCCAGAACTTGATCATCCTCATTTGACAGTTGTTGCGGCTAGTCGGATTTTTTTCGCCCGACTGCCGGCTTCTTGAGAATGGGCCGCTCGCAGCTTCTTGTACAGGTTGAAGGCTTGCTTGACATGTTGCGCAGGGAAAGTACTACCAGTTGGTCCTGGCATCTTGAGCATCATATATGTGTGCTATCAGGCAAGATGAGATCGTCGTATTAGAAGAAAGTCCGTTCCTGTTGGATGGTAATAAGTTGTATCTCCTGATGCTGCGCGCTGCTAACATGCTGTAGTGATAAATCATGGCTTTGATCCTGTGCAATTGTCGGGGTGGCCTAGTGATCTGGCCAAACTGCAAGGTATCCAGCAAGGTGGCAACGGCCACAAGTTTGTTTGTGGGGTCACAAAGATGTCACGGTCGCCGACTCAGGTTTGAAAGATCTCCTGTTGAGCCGTGCGCCCAGCCTTGCACAGATTGTCGTTACGAGCATTGTGCTCAACCTGTAGGCATCTTGCATCTTCCTCTTGTTATTTCCGCGTAGTCGGCGGGTCTCCTCTTCTGCTAATCATGAAGCGGCAATGCCTTTTGAGTGGGAGTTGAGCCCTTGGACGCCATGCAAGATTTGCGCGGCGGAGAGAAGCTCACGCCCAAACTGCTGTCCGATTGAGAGTCGGAATCAGAGTAGTTGGGGATTTGATTTAACACTCTGACTCCCTAGATCCAACTCGAGCGGCTCAGGGGCCGTATCCGAAGTTGAACTCCGGGGGATCGGGTCTGTGCAATCAGATGATGATTGAAGTTATCCACAGCATTGCCGAGTCCGAACGGGAGATTGACGATCTCCTCCTCTCCTCTCTTAGCCCCGATCTCGGTTGGCCAAGGTCGAGTCCGAGTTAGGAATACCGAAGAAAGAGTTGTCCTGGACCCGGTGTCTTGGGGATTGCTGTAGCATGTCGGCCGAAGATTTGCTGCTGCGTTGAATTGGCCGATTGGTGCGAAGTGGCTTGATGTTCTGGCCAATCGAATTGGAATCCAATCGGATAAGGTGAGGTTGCCGAATTTGTCGGGACGAAGTTGAGGCTCCCAAAGCTAATTGTTTGCTGGGGAAGAAGTTGAATTGCTGTCGACCTGGTGATTGGATCCATCAGGCTTTGTAAGATGATCTCACGCGATGCCCTACTGGGTTCAGAACCAACTGTCGATGTTTTATATCGCAATAATATATAGGGCTATCGTGAGACCTAAACTTGATGATTGCAAAGGAACACGAAACAATTTATCCTAGTTCAAGCCCTCGATGTGAGGTAATACCCTATTCTAGTTGTGGTGTATTGCCTTTGAGGTTTCTTTGGTGAGATTCGTATGGTGTTGTTTTTCTCTTGTGATTCTGCCCTCAAGGGGGTCCCTTGCTCCTTATATATCGAGGCAACAAGGTTTACAGGGTAGTGAATCCCAGTAGGAATCTGATAAGGGATTTCCCTTCTAGGAATACATCGTACCCGACTAGGACTATATCCTTTTCTTATCATACAAGATAATGTATTGCCAAGTCCTATTGTATCCCTATTACAGGTTAGGTCCATCCTCTGTCGAGTGGTCTAATGCTTCTCATGAGGTACTCGGGCCCATGACTCCCAATCTCAAACCACTCGGCAGAACTACCTAGTCGGGTAAAGCTATGATGATGTCAAAGCGACAAGCACTCGGCAAAACTTAACAAGCATCAGCAAAACATTACAACATCTACACATTGTTTTTGGTGAACACCCAAACTACACAATTGTTTTCATGTTTACTTACCAGGTCTTTGGCTATGGCCTCTGCGGTTGCCCATACTAGTTGTCAGCTCCAGCCCTCTCTGGGGTCGTCCCTTTAGCGAAGCCTTCCCGATAGCCTCAATGTCTACCAAGGGTTTAGAGAGACTTGGTCATGGCAGTGCTTGGGCGACCCGATGGCAACGCGTCGTCTGAGTACTTCTTCAGAATGCCCTAGAGCTTCCTCGAGATGCTGCGCTACTTGTGCAATTGAGCTGGAGCTGGACCTAGGGTGGTGTGCATAAACTAATCAAGCAAGGTCTTCACGAGTTGACAATGACCTGCGTGATTCTTTTATGATCTTTAATTTCTTCCGCAAAGGTCCAAATTGGCCTGCGATTGGCCTTGAAGCTGCCCACACACCTAACAAGTGTCTCAGCCAACCAAGACCGTACCAAGCTGGTCGGCCTGTATCTCAATGTTATAAGATCCCGGTTCGGCAGGAGACTTACTGGCATAGTCAGACTATATTTAGTTAAGATCACATTTCCTAAGGATTACGTGGTGCCTGTCGTCGCGACACTCGACGGGCTGTGGTCTACGTTTCCTGATCGGTGGAGAAGTGATGTTGCTTGAGGTCTTTATGATGAGAGACGTCACTTTGGACTTCTTGTCTGGCGTGCAGATGTAACTTTCGAGACAGCTGAGTACAGCATTCCGGCAGGAGATCGACTGGTCAGAAGATTGGCTGAGACTGATTATTACAGGCAGTCAGTGACGCATCAATAGACCAGCAGAGTCCAGACTCGCGTCCAGCTTGGCGGACGAGGAGATAGTGTCGTTTATCTGTCACGAGATCCGATGGTTCATCGCGGTCAGGTTAAACAGGTATGGCGCCGAGAGGCAGGTCAATGCTAATGTAGAGAAAGGGAGTCTTAGCGCGTGATCTAGCGTGTGGTGATTTCCATACGACTTCGAGACCAGTGTTAGTGTCTCATCATAATCCAGCGATGGGCTAAGCTACCAGTCACGACATCACATTGCTGCCGTTCAGACGGGAGTTTGTTCGCAGCTGTTCAGAGCACGAGATTCATGATGGTGCAGCGCTATCTCTGATCTTGGTGTCGTGCTTATTGGCTGACTGGATGGATGTCGCTGCTTTCGCTGTGCTCATACGGTTTTATCGTGCTTGGCACCTGGAGTTGGCGGGTTGGAGTAGCTAGGGGTAGATGCTCGGTCAGGTAGCTTGTCATTTCTCGAATGCATTTGACGCACTTCTGCTCAAAGATGAAGTATCGAAAGTCAAGCAGAAAACAAAACCGCAGGGATCAAACTCTGAGGCATCCCGAATCAGCGACACAGCGAGATTGACCGTGTACCTTGGATCCCCCTCGACGCGGTGCATGGCGGCATAGCATTAGATTTACCCTTTCGTCTGGTCTTGCTACGTCATGCCGAGCTTTAACTACCCTCTCGGGAGTAACCCAGTAAAATGTCCTAGGGAAGTTGGGAGGGGAGCTCCGAGCCTGGGGAGATCGCCTTCTTCAGAAGATGATGACAGCGGAGGCGATGGAGTCCTGGGCCTTGGCTCGACTGGAGGCATGGCTTCTGGGATGATCTTAGGAACTGGTGCTTCAACTGTGACGTCCTGGTTGGCTGGCGCTTGTGGCTCGGTTGGTGGGATCACCTCAGCCTTAGGGGCTGGGGCGATTTCTGGCTCAGCCTGCGGCATGGCTTCTTCGAGCTTAGCTGGGACGGGAACTGCCATGGGGGTTGGTGGCACTGCCCCCTTGGGGTCAGCGTATATGGCTTACCGGGGCTTCCTGCAGAAAATATACAACTTTCAAGATATTGCAAAAACATTCAAGTTTCTTGGAAGAGTGAAGATTTTTTTTAACTTTTGGAAGTTTTAAACATCCACATCAGCGCGCTGGAGGAAGTCGGTGAGAGGCTGGATAGCCTGCTCGGTGGTGGAGAGCTGCCAGTTGTCAGGCTCATCGGCATGACAGTCGGCAGAGGAGAGCTGGCCCCAGTTGGCGCCATGCCTGATGGCAGCCGACTGGGGGTAGAGACACTCGGCTGCGGCTCTAGGGCTGGAGGCCTGGGGGCGGTGCTGCTGGACGGGTCCTTGTTCTTCAAGGCTCCCTTGTTGCCTTACTCGCACATCTTTCTTCTTGCCCTGGTTTGCGCTGTCTTTCCCAACCCTCTGGGAACTGGGCTAGGCTGGGCCTAGACGCTTCCTAGATCCCACGGCCGACTGGTCTTGAGAGTCAGAATCAAACTCCTCGCAGTCCTGCAAGTGTTTGGATATTATCTACTACACACTGCAGAGCTGGACAAATATTCATAGCATTCATCATAGATGGATATTAAGTCAGCAACAACATTGCAAGTTACCTTTGGCTGGGGCCTGCCCTTGCTGTAAGGCTTGCGGGCTCGTTCCTCGTCCTCGGTCTCCACGACTCCATTAACGAAGAAGCCCAACAAGGTATCGGTGACCTTGCTCTTGTCTACGAAGTCAGGATATTCCCAGCTCGGATCATTCTTGTCTGGTAATCAAAACCGAAGTGGCTCCTGGCCTTCAGCGGTCGGATTCGACGGTTCAAAAAACACCTCGCCACCCAGGGACCAGTCAGCCCTGTCCCTTTCAGCAGGTCTATCTTCTCCAGCAGCTGGTAGACTTGCCCCATCTCCTCGTGTGATGGCACGAAGGACCAGCTCTTCCAGGAAAGTTGGAGGATTGCCTGGAAAGATGGGTAGAGAGGGTCCAGTTTGAGAAGTAGAACCACTCTCGATGCCACCCCTTGAGAGAGGTTTTGAGGGGGACATTGATGTAGGCCCTCTTCATCTCATTCCTGAGCTGAAGGCCTACGCCCCTGATGGTTTGGATCTTGGACTTGGATGGCTGGGGCTTGCTATGGAAGAGATATTTGAAGAGGTTGAAATGGGGCTTGACCCCCTAGAAAGGCTTCAAGAGGGTAGCAAAGATAGAGATTTGCAGAATGGAGTTGGGGTTGAGATTCACCAGTTCGAGTTGGTAGAAGGCAAGAAGGCGGCAGAGAAAATCCGAGGAGGGGAGAGCCAAACCACGGTCGAAGAAAGAAGTGAAAACCACGGTTTCACCCGGGTTTAGAGTGAGAACGGACTCACCCTCGGCTGGGCGCCAGTGGATGATCTCCTGTTGCTGCAAAATCATCTTCTTCTCCAATATCCGCAGCTTCACCATGCCGCAATCCAATACCGGCCAGACTCCGAGTGCCATATCAGGGATCTCGAACGGGGCCTTTGGCATTTGCTGGGAGAGAGGAAACCTATGGAAAAGCTTGCGGAGGTTGGGAATCAACGTAGGGAAGCGGAGCTCTGTGGGTCTTGAGTTGGGGGCTCGAGCAGTAGTGAACCCTAGCGAGGGGAAGAGAGCGAAGTTTGCACGCGGATTTGGGAGCTAAAGCGATTTGGCAGATTGGGGGAGAAAGAGGAATCTTTTCTCTCTCCCGCTACTTTATAAGGCCTGCGCCGGGTTAGTGTGGCTTGGGCCGACTAGCTCGGTAATGGGCCCTAAGATATAATTTTCTAATTAGCATGTCCTATTGGGCCGACCGTTGGCTGTGTTAAAATCACAGTGCAGATACTATTTACAGAAATCGATCAAATAATCAGATATGCTTCATGATTAAGCCTAATTGCTAGACACATGTGTTTAGATATCTGAATTATTTAACAGGTACTGAGGATATATCCGTATAAGGATCACTAGATAGTCTTCATTAAAATTGGGGATGCAGGTATCTCTCAAGTACACCTGACCACATATTGGGTTAAAATTCATGAAGTGGTACTCGGCTTACATGCTTAGACAAAATTGCCTTGAGCAAAAATATTTCCAGTTGACATGAAGTTGAAGAGTACAATTTCTGAGAAATACACTAATGGGAAAGACTCAACGTGTGGGAGCCATGGGCCCCGGGTACCTCACTACAAGCACATGGGCCACTCGGATAGAGGATGGGCCAGATCATGTAATTAGAGATAAGATAGCACCCGGCAGGCTGTGCCATGTACAATAAGGAAGCATAGCCTTAGTCGGATAAGATTCTATCTCTAATAAGGAAATCCCTTGGTCGTATCCGACTGGGATCCTTACCATGTACCCCTGTCCCCTAGTATATAAAGGGAGGCGGGCGCCCATGAGGAGACACCAGATCATTGATCACAATCCACCTCAGAGAATAACACCTCAACTGGACGTGGGTATTACCTCACATTGAGGGCCTGAACCAGTATAATTTCCCTCGTGTTCCTCTGCAATCCACCGAATTCCAGGTCGCGATACCCCCATAGTATTATTGCCTGGTGCAAAGCATCGACAAGTTGGCGCGCCAGGTAGGGGGACGGCGAGTTCTTCATCAACAGATTCGATGGATCCCATCAACGGAGTCAAGGGCGACAAGTTCTCCACGGAGACGCCATCACCTTCGGGAGCCTTGATTTCGTCGCCGATCAAACTCGCAACCTTTCCTTGGCTGAGGCAAATCCGATCTTGCCAGCTGAGGACCTAGCCGGCGTTGCGCCAGTCGCCTATGGGACGTCGCGCATCTCCTTCGACGATCTACTACGACAGTCCTCACATCGCCGGACATCGGGACAACTCTCTCCTTCGGCGTCCGACTTCGCGCTAGCCTTGAGCCAGCGCGGGTTAGGCCGAGAGGGGGAGAGATCGTCAATCTCCCGTAGGATTCGGTGCGACGTGCTGTGCATCTACAACCCGCGGCAGTGGACTCGACCCCCAGCGATTCAGTTTGACACGGTCATCGAACCGTTTCAGATTGGCATCTAGGAGGTCGGAGTCATCCTAACTCCGATAAACTACTCGGAGTCCGACACTAAGTCAGTATGGCGGTTCGAGCACCAACTCGGACTCCACTTGGCAAGCTCCTCCTCCCCGCGAGATTTCATGGCTTCAACGCACTTCCGAGGTGCGCCGACTGCGAGGAGCAGCAAGAGGAGGCGCGCCGACTACAACAACAAGAGGAGGCCAGCCGACAAGCTCGCAATGACGGGCTTCGACAGGCTGGGCGAGCCGCCCAGCAGCAGATCCTCCAAACCAAAGTCGGCGACCACGACGTCTTCGTCACGCCACAACAGAACTCGTGGCCGCCGCAACTCTGCTGGAACACCTCCAGTTTGGCCGGGACCATCAGGCACACCAACCATCGCCAAGATCAAGGCGATGATTACTGCTGCCGCCTGCCAGCAGCAAGAACAGTCAGGCCAACACTCACATACCAAACCCGTCGAACGGGCTCTCCGGCGGCGGATCCATCTGCATCAGCACGAGACGGGCAGCCGGCTCCACCCGGCAGCATGAAGAATCCGCCAAACAACACTCGGCAATACCAACTACGACACTGCGGCGTCACCAATACGACCGCCGACCCCAAAAAAAATCAAGACCTCCGATTGCGGTTACAACGCGATCTTCGCCACACCCTAAGGGCCCGGCGCGAAGAACGCGAAGAAGACGAACGCCGCCGGCTTGGAGGATTTGAACACGAGCGCTTCGGTCTCCATTACGAGCGCTACACCGCCAAAACCGAAGCCCAAGTCCTCACGATAATGAAGGCATTCCAGCCTTTACTCGGGAATTACAGGACGTCCGATGGCCCGTCGGCTTTAAGCCTACCGGAATTGAAAAGTACGACGGCAAGACCACCCAGAGTCCTGGCTCCACCGTTTACGTCCTAGCAGTTCAAGCTGCTGGGGGCGACAGCAGAGCCATGGCTAACTACCTCCCAGTCGCGTTATCCGACTCGCGAGGACAATGGCTGACAGGCCTCCAAGGCGGTCGATCGGTTCCTGGGGACAACTCAGGGAGCGGTTCATCGCTAACTTCCAGGGGACCTACGAGAGACCGGCTTCCCGAGCAAACGACCTCTACCAACTGCATCAGAAAAAGAACGAGTCTCTACGGGAATTCATCAAAAGGTTTTCCGAGAAGCGCAATCAAATCCCAAGCATCGAAGACGAGGTCGTCATCGCCGCCTTCCGCAAGGGAGTAAAAGACGCCCCGCTCATCGCGAAGTTCACTCGGAAGCCGCCATCTACTGTCCGGACTCTCTTCGACATGGCCAACAAATACGCCGACTCAGCTGAAGCCGTCGCAGAGGCCTTCGACGAGAAGAAGGAGCCCCGACAAAAAGACAACAGGGCAAAAGCCGACAACGAGCCGCCTCAGAACAAGCCTGGCAGCCGCAAGCGGAAGTCAGACAACGAGGTGGCTAACATGGAGCGCAGTCGGTCGCGCGCCCAGCGAACAACGACTACCAGAAAGTCATGAGCGGGCCTTGCCCCTTTCACCCCAAGGGCCGCACGCAGCCAAAGACTGCCACATGCTCAAGAAGTTTGCCTCTAACGAGCAGGCTTCAATCATCTGGCGCCGACAAGGACAGGACAAACCAGACTCGGGTCCGGCTGATGACTTCCAGGACCCCAAGCCGAACTCAACACACTTTTTTTTCGGGGGGGCCACTCGCGTACAGAATCCAAGCGCAAGCAGAAGCTATCAGCGCGGGATATTACGCGGTCTCCACAAACGGATACCCCCAATACCTGCGCTGGTCAGAAACGGCTATCACCTTCAACCGCGGATCACGCCAGATCGGGTTTCCCACCCGGGATGAGATACCCACTCGTCCTAGATCCGGTCGTCAAAAAAATATTAGGCTGAAGAAAACCCTCATCGACGGAGGCAGTGCGCTCAGACATCCTGTTCGCCAAGACTTTGGACGAGATGAGAATTCCTCGTTCAGAACTAACGGCCGAGCACGCGCGCCCTTGCCATGATAATCCCCGGCTTGTCATCCAACCCACTCGGGCAGATAACCTTGCCGTGACCTTCGGGCACGCGGGACAAACTTCCGCACAGAAAACATCTCCTTCGAGGTCGCCGACTTCGAGACCGCGTATCACGCGATACTCGGCACGACCGGCCCTCACCAAATTCATGGCGATACCGCACTACACATACATGGTGCTGAAGATGCCCGGGCCAGCAGGATCCTCCCCTCCGCAGGCGACGCTAAAAAGCAAGCCTTCACCGTGCGACAAGGAGAGCTGCGAGCTGGCTCAAACACAAGAAGCGGCAGTCGGGCGCGACAGCATCCGGCAAGCCGCTAGCATCTGAAGTCGATCAAGATCCAGTTCCGGCGAAAAAAGCAGCGAAGTCGGGAATTTCAGCGACTCTGACACAAAGAAGATCCCCCTGGACCCTTCCGACCACTCCAAGACTGCTTAGTCGGGACGGACTCGACCCCCAAATAGGAAGACGGCGCTCTCACTTTCCTCCAAGCCAACAAAGATATCTTCGCGTGGAAACCTGTCCGACATGCCGGGCGTACCAAAAGGTGATCGAGGCACCCTACACGTAAAGCCAGACGCCAAGTCCGGTCAAACAACGACTGCGGCACTTCGCTCAAGACCGCAAGGATGCTATCCGGGAGGAAATCACCAAGCTCCTCGCAGCGGCTTCATCAAGGAAGTCTACCACCCCGGGACTGGCTGGTCCAACCCAGTCCTGGTCCGGAAGAAAAACGGTAAATGCGCATGTGCGTTCGACTACACCGACCTCAACAAAGCGTGCCCAAGGACCCATTTGGTCTTCCCAGGATAGATCAGTGTGGTTGACTCCACGGCGGGGTGGCGACCTACTCAGTTTCTCGACTGTTTATTCGGGATATCATCAAATTAGCTTGAGGGAACAAGACTGTTTAAAAACATCTTTCATCACGCCGTTTGGAGCGTATGCTATATCACAATGCCGTTCGGTCTGAAAAACGCAGGAGCGCAACCTACCAAAGGGCTATATTCAGCGGTGTCTGCACACACTCAGATCGGCGCAACGTGGAAGCCTACGTCGACGATGTGGTGATCAAGTCTAAATCCAGACAAAGACTCATTGCCGACTTGGAAGAAACCTTCCAAAACCTTCGGAAGATCAAGATGAAGTTGAACCCGGACAAGTGCACCTTCGGGTGCCGTCTGGGAAGTTACTCGGCTTCATCATCTCGCACCGCGGCATCGAGGCTAACCCGGAAGAAAGTCAACGCCATCAAGAACATGGCGCCCCCGACCAACCTCAAAGACATCCAGAAGCTGACAGGCTGATGGCTAGGCAACTCAGTCGGTTTATCTCCGACTGGGCGAACGGGGCATGCCTTTCTTCAAAGCTCCTCAAAAAGCGGACACCTTTCAGTGGACCCCGGAAGCCCAGCAAGCTTTCGAAGACTTCAAGAATTCCTCACATCACCCCCCGTGCTAGCGTCAACCCCTGCCCTAGGAACCACTAATGCCTTTAAATCTGGCGGCAACAACACAGGTAATCAGCACGGTGCTGGTAGTGGAGCGATCCGAACAGGTCATACTTCAAAAAATACAACGCCAATCTATTTTGTCAGCGAGGTCCTTGCCGACTCCAAAACAAGATACCCGCAGGTCCAGAAGCTGCTATAAAACGGCCTACTCATCACAGTCCGAAAGCTGGTGCAGCTACTTTCAAGCACATCAAGTCACGTGTCACAGCGTTTCCACTCGGGGATGTCCTTCATAATCGCGAGGCCACCGGCCGGATCGCTAAATGGGCACTCGAGCTGATGGCGTTTCATACCTTTCAGCCACGGACAGCTATTAAATCTCCAAGCTCTAGCCCGACTTCGTGGCCGAGTGGACAGAAGTTCAAACTCCCAACACCAACAACAAAGCTAGAGTACTGACAATTGTACTTCGACGGTTCCTTACGGATCGGCGGTGCCGGGTGTGTGGGTGCCATGCCCCCCGGTACCTCATGACAAGCATATGGGCACTCGGATAGAGGATGGCCTAGCCTTTTAATTAGAATATAGCTAGATTTTGCAGACTTCGCCTTGTATAGAAAAATATACAGTCCTAGTCGGGTGCGTTATAGTCTCTAAGGGGAGATCTCCTAGTCGTAATCCGATGGGACTCCTACCTTGTAACCCTGTCCCCCAGTATATAAGGGGAGGCAGGGCGCCCCATGAGGGCAAGAGCACTC
Source organism: Oryza meyeriana var. granulata (assembly GCA_003991445.1). Classification (NCBI taxonomy): domain Eukaryota; kingdom Viridiplantae; phylum Streptophyta; class Magnoliopsida; order Poales; family Poaceae; genus Oryza; species Oryza meyeriana. Next base: position 50,426 of record RYFJ01003731.1, on the reverse strand, counting down.
ATAAGCTCAAAAGGTTTGAGTTGGTTTCACCAGAATCAAACCACAAATCCTCAAAGGAATAACACCACAACTGGACGTAGGGTATTACCTCACATTGAGGGCCTGAACCAGTATAAAATCTTCTGTGTTCCTTTGCAATCCACTGAGTTTCCATCCGCCGAGTAGCCCCATATATTTATTGCCGGTGTAAAACATCGACAGTTGGCGCGCCAGGTAGGGGTTCGGTGCGATCTACATCTACAAGCTCGATGGATCCAGCAACCAAAGTCGACGGCGGCGAACTCTCCCCCGGAGGTACAATCGCATTCAGAAGCCTTGACTTCATCGCCGACCAGATCGGCAATCTCACCCCGGCCGACACGGACCCGATCCAACCGGCCGAGGAACCAGCTGACTCCGCGCCAGTCGGCCCACACGACGCTGCGGCAATCTTCGACGACATGCTGCGGCGATCTCCAATACGCCCGAGTCCAGGGACACTCTTCCTTTCAGTGTTCGACTCGGACTCGGTTCTGAGCCGGCGAGACGGGCCGAGAAGGGAAGAGATCGTCAACTTCCCGTTCGGACTCAGCACACCGCGGATATCTACATCTACATCCGACCGCGCAAACCCGATCCTCTGGAGTTCGACTCGATACGGCCCCGAGCCGCTTGAGATCGGATGCTAGGGAGTCGGAGTTGTAATCACCCCCATCAACTATTCCGACTATGACTCTCAGTCGGACTACGACTCTCAGTCAGACTACGACTCCCAGTCGGATTCCGACTCTAAGTCGGACAGCAGTTCGGCAAGCTTCTTCCCGCCACGAGAAATCTTCATGGCGTCCAAAGGCTCTACTCCTACTCAGGAATCACGCCGACTACGAGAACAACAAGAGGAGGAGGCCTGCCGACTACGAGAACAACAGGAGGAAGAAGCAAGACGCCTGCACGCCCGCAACGACGATCTACGCAGGGCTGGGCGAACCTCTCAGCAACAAACCCTCCAAACCCGAGTCGGTGACCACGATGTCTTCGTTACTCCACAACAGAACATCTGGGCCGCCAACCCTACTGGACACGGTCCAACTTGGGCCTGATCACCAGGCCACCCCGACGATCGCAAGGATAAAAGCCATGCTTACTGCTGCTGCATGTCAGCAGCACCAACACTCGGGAGATACCCTCATACCGACCAACCGGTCGGCATCCCCAATGGCAGTCTCGTCTACCTCAAAGCGATGCCGAGTGGCCGGCTCTAGTCGGCTGCACACGGAGTCACGCCAAACGTCACTCGGCAACCCAAACAACAACCGGCAACGTCGAAGTGACCGTCGGGACAACCGGGATCTCCGAGGCCAACTATGGCGTGATCTTCGGCAGGACACCAATGCTCGGCGCCGCGAACGAGAAGAAGACGAGCAACGCCAACTGGAGGACGAGAACGAGCATTTCGGCCTCCACCACGAGCGGTTTCGCCGCCGTAGTCGGGGTCGGAGTCCACATGAAGACGGAGGCATACCAGCCTTCACCCAGGAGCTACGACAGGTCGACTGGCCGCCGGGTTTCAAGCCTACAGGCATCGACAAATACGACGGCAAGACCAATCCCGAGTCTTGGCTCACGGTCTACACTCTGGCGATCCGAGCAGCTGGAGGAAATCACAAAGTCATGGCTAACTACCTCCCAGTCGCTTTAGCCGACTCAGCGAGGACATGGCTAGTAGGACTTCCCAAGCAATCAATCGACTCCTGGGGAGAACTCCGGAAACGCTTCATCGCCAACTTCCAGGGAACATACGAGAGGCCATCTTCCGAGTACGACTTATATCAGTTGCATCAAAGGAAGAACGAGTCTCTTCGTGACTTCATCAAGAGGTTTTCTGAGAAGAAGAACTCAATCCCAAACGTCAAGGATGAGGTCGTCATCGCCGCCTTTCGAAAAGGAGTCAAAGACACCTCGTTCATCGACAAATTCACTCGGAAGCCTCCCAACTCTGTCAAGGCCCTATTCGACATGGCAAACAAGTACGCCGACTCGGCCCACGCTGTTGCCGAGGCCCTCGATGACAACAAGTCACCCTGACAGAAGAAGCGGGACGACACCGATGACGCGGTCCCAACTAAAGCTGGGAATCGCAAACGCAAGTCAGACGGCTCCATTGTGGCAGTCGGTCACGACCACCTCCGACCTTCAACAACTGAAGATTATCAGAACAACAAGTGACATGCTCGGGGGCTCACAAGCTCAAACACGAGGATGGCATCCCCACTCCCAAATACCGAACAGCTAAGTCGCTTTCTGATAAACATCTCCTCACTCGGCCTTGCTAGTGCCACAGCCGCTTACACCTAATAGGTGTATAAGCTGCGCATTTACTTTTTTCAGTTTTTGCTCTTAAATGATTACAAAAAGTACTCGAGTAGCATAAATCTCGATCCGTGAAACTCTGCTCCATGTAAGACGAACTCAAGTCATACCCAAACGCGTGCCTGGGAAAGAGCCATGAGCCCAACTCCCGACGCTAGGGGCTATGACTAGTCGGGCAGAGTGCTTAAACGTAAGGGGTCAACTACTCGAAAGGAAATTAATATCAAAAGAGGAAGAACACGTATTACATACCATTGTAAAATACATTTTATTCGGGTGATTATTTCATCATCAGATGCTACTCATCCGATATTTTTATATTGCAGGCCCAGCTCCGGATATGCGTGACAGGAATCAGGCTTCGAGCCTACTCCTAGCTCGGGGGCTGGACAAATAGTAAGTCTGCCGAAATAACTCGGGATGCTCCATGAGGGCTACTTACCGAGTGCTTGCGCCAGTCGGAGGACGTATCTTCCCGACTACGCTCCATGGGAGCTAAAATCGGGCCCGCGCCAGTCGGGGCTGTGTACACATCGGCTAGTAGGGTATGCCCCATGAGAGGGTCGCCGCTCGAATCCTACGCTAATGCTAGGTTCGGGTACAGTTATTTGGCCGCGAACTCTGTCAGGTTGGGTACGCCCCATGAGGTCGCCAGCGAATCCTATGCTAATGGCAAGATTCGGGTGCCTAGCTTGGCATATAACTCTGTTGGATAGGGTACGCCCCACGAGGGTCACCAGCCGAACCCTCTTGCTAATGCAAGGTTCGGGTACCTTTTGTTCGGCTTTTCCCAAGTCAGAGAAGACTTACAGTCGTCAAAGCGCGTCCGGAGTTCTCATGCACTGCGTCACACCTGAGAAGGGCAAGCAGATCCTGCAACAATACTACTCGGTACATGTGGCAACCAGTTTGCATCCAGAACGTAAGTCGGAAAGGCTTGCGAATAAGATTTTCTCTGGCTGATTGCGGTTACCAACACCAAAAAACTCATCCTGACATGCGATGGATGATACTTCCCTAGAGCTATGCTGGATAGGTCGGCTCAGGCCGGCTTATTTCGTAGCAGCCACAAGATATGAGTTTCCTACAGTAGCATGCTCCATGTGGGCCGCCCGCAGGGTGAGTTGAAATTATAGCGCTGGTGCTACCCACAGGAACGATGAGGGTAACAGATATGCTTCATGAGAGCCTTATTGCTAGACATATATGTTGGGTATCTGTTTATCCACCAGGTCTCGAGGATACATCCTTACAGGATCACAAGCTGGTCTTCATTAAATTGGAGATGGCAGGTATCTCTCTCGAGTACACCTAACCACGTAATGGAATTTATTTTCATACAAGTGGTACTCGCCTACATGCGTGGCCACCAAGTTGCCATGAGCAGCATTATTCCCGCTGACATGACCGCGGATGAGTCAAACTTCGAGTAAGTTCAGCTACTCGGGAGAGACAATAAAATTCTCATTCCCGGCTGACATGACGCGGATGAGTCTAACCTTCGAGTAGTGCCCAACTCGGGAAAGACTATAAACAATCTTCCAGCTGACGAGCTGAAGAGTCTAACTTCCGAATGGACGCCACCGGGAAGGACTATAAACACCTTTTCCAGCTGACATGACGCTATTTGAAGAGTCCCATGTACGAGTAGCATCTAACTCGGCAAGACTATAAACACACATTTCCGACTGACATGAAGTCGAAGAGTCTATATACGAGTAGTTCCTACTCGGCAAGACTATAAATCATATTCCGGTTGACATGATACCGAAGAGTCTCATGTACCAGTAGTAATCTTACTCGGGAAAGACTACGAGGTTAAAATCTTGACTTCATGTTTATTGTTTTTCACAATTAAGCACAAAGTCGGGGGCTACACCTAATAGGTTGCGCCTATTCGGCGACACTATTCACACATCTACATCGAGCCTTCATAGCCTCGCTGCCAGCTGAACATGAAGCAGGACTCGGAGAAGCAGCACTTCAGACAAAGAGTACTCGGAGCATGCACTCGGGAAGACTTCACCGTGGAGGATAGCACTCGGCATCAGCTGTGACTCAACTATGAAGGTCTCGGGGGCTACTGTGGGTGCCATGGGGCCCCGGGTACCTCATGACCAAGCATATGGGCCACTCGGATAGAGGATGGGGCCTAGCCTTTTAATTAGAGATATAGCTAGATTTGGCAGAACTTCGCCTTGTATAGAAAGGAATATACAGTCCTACGTCGGGTGCGTTATATCTCTAAGGGGAGATCTCCTAGTCGTATCCGATGGGGATCCTACCTGTAACCCTGTCCCCCAGTATAATAAGGGGAGGCAGGCGCCCCATGAGGGCAAGAGCACTCATAAGCTCAAGGTTGAGTTGGTTCACCAGAATCACACAACCACAAATCCTCCAAAGAATCACACACAACTGGACGTAGGGTATTACCTCACATGAGGGCCTGAACCTAGTATAAAAATCTTCTGTGTTCCTTTGCAATCCACTGAGTTTCCATCCGCGAGTAGCCCCATATATTTATTGCCGGTGTAAAACATCGACAGTTTGCGCGCCAGGTAGGGGGTTCGGTGCGATCTACATCTACAAGCTCGATGAATCCAGCAACCAAAGTCGACGGCGGCCGAACTCTCCCCCGGAGGTACAATCGCATTCAGAAGCCTTGATTCATCGCCGACCAGACTGGCTAATCTCACCCCGGCCGACACCGGACCCGATCCAAACCGGCCGAGGAAAAGCTGACGTCCGCCCAGGTCGGCCCCACACGACGCTGCGGCAATCTTCGACGACATGCTGCGGCGATCTCCAATTACGCCCGGAGTCCAGGGACAACTCTTTTCCTTTCAGTGTCGACTCGGACTCGGTTTCTGAGCCGGCCAGAGACGGGCGAGAAGGGAAGAGATCGTCAACATTCCCGTTCGGACTCAGCGACACCGCGGATATCTACAATCTACATCCGAACAGCGGCAAACCCGATCCTCTGGAGTTCGACTCGGATACGGCCGAGCCGCTTGAGATCGGATCTAGGGAGGTCGAGAGTTTGTAATCACTCGCCATCAACTATTGCCGACTATGACTCTCAGTCGGACTACGATCTCAGTCAGACTACGACTCCAGTCGGATTCCGACTCTAAGTGGTACAGCAGTTCGGCAAGCTTTCTTCCCGCCACGAGAAATCTTCATGGCGTCCAAAGGCTTCTACTCCTACTCAGGAATCACGCGACTACGAGAACAACAAGAGGAGGAGGCCTGCGACTACCGAAACAACGGAGGAAGAAGCAGACGCCTGCACGCCCGCAAACGACGAATCTACGCAGGGCTGGGCGAACCTCTCAGCAACAAACCCTCCAAACCCGAGTCGGTGACCACGATGTCTTCGTTACTCCACAACAGAACATCGTGGCCGCCGCAACTCTACTGGACACGGTCCAACTTGGCCTGATCACCAGGCCACCCCGACGATCGCAAGGATAAAAGCCATGCTTTCTGCTGCTGCATGTCAAGCAGCACCAACACTCGGGGAGATACCCTCATCGACCAACCCGGTCGGCATCCCAATGGCAGTTCTCGGTCACCTACGCAAAGCGATGCGAGTGGCCGGCTCTAGTCGGCTGCACACGGAGTCACCCAAACGTCACTCGGTAACCCAAACAACAACGGCAACGTCGAAGTGACGTCGGACAACCGGGATCTCCGAGGCCAACTATGGCGTGATCTTCGGCAGGACACCACAATGCTCGGCCAGCGAACGAAAGAAGACGAGCAACGCCAACTGATGAGGACAGAACGAGCATTTCGGCCTCCACCACGAGCAGGGGTTTCGCCGCCGTATCGGTGGGGTCGGAGTCCACATGAAGACGGAGGCATACCAGCTTCACCCAGGAGCTACGACAGGTCGACTGGCCGCCGGGTTTCATCCTACAGGCATCGACAAATACGACGGCAAGACCCAATCCCGAGTCTTGGCTACGGTCTACACCTCTGGCGATCCGAGCAGCTGGAGGAATCACAAAGTCATGGCTACTACCTTCCAGTCGCTTTAGCCGACTCAGCGAGGACATGGCTAGTAGGACTTCCCAAGCCATCAATCGACTCCTGGGGAGACTCCGGAAACGCTTCATCGCCAACTTCCAGGAACATACGAGAGGCCATCTCCGAGTACGACTTATATCAGTTGCTCAAAGGGAAGAACGAGTCTCTCGTGACTTCATCAAGAGGTTTTCTGAGAAGAAGAACTCAATCCCAACGTCAAGGATGAGGTGTCATCGCCGCCTTTCGAAAAAGGAGTCAAAGACACCTCGTTCATCGACCAAATTCACTCGGAAGCCTCCCAACTCTGTCAGCCCTATTCGACATGGCAAACAAGTACGGCCGACTATCGGCCCCGCGTTGCCGAGGCCCTCGATGCAACAAGTCCCCGGCCACGCTGAAGAAGCGGGACGCGATGACGCTGGTCCCAACTAAAGCTGGGAATCCGCAACACGCAAGTCAGACGGCTCCATTGTGGCAGTCGGATCACTTTGACCACGTGCACCTCGACCTTCAAACAAATGAAGATTATCAGAGACAACAAGTGACATGCTCGGGGCTCACAAGCTCAAACACGAGGATGGCAATCCCCTATACTCCAAATACGAACAAGCTAAGTCGCTTTTACTGATAAACATCCTCCACTCGGCTTGCTAGTGCCACAGCCCTTACACATTAATAAGGTGTGTATAAGCCTGCGCATTTACTTTTTTCAGTTTTTGCTTCTAAATGATTACAAAGTACTCGAGTAGCATAAATCTCAGATCCCGTGAAACATCCTGCGTCCATGTAAGACGAACTCAAGTCACCCAAACGCGTATGCCTGGGAACGAGCCATGAGCCAACTCGAGACGCTAGGGGGCTATGACTAAGTCGCGGGCAGAGTGCTTAAACGTAAGGGGTCAAACTACTCGAGGAAATTAATATCAAAAGAGGAGACACGTATTTAACATACATTTGTAAAATACATTTTATTCGGGTGATTATTTGTTCATATCAGAGTGCTACTCATTCCGATATTTTTTATATTGCAGGCCCAGCTCCGGATATGCGTGACAAAAAACGATTTCAGGGGCCTCAGGGCTTCGAGGCTATCTCCTACGCTCGGGGTGGACAAGTCTGCCGAAATACACTCGGGATAGCTCCATGAGGGCTACTTACCGAGTGCTTGCGCCAGTCGGGGACGTCATCTTCCCCGACTACGCTCCATTTGGGAGTAACATCGGCCCCCGGCGCCAGTCGGGGCTGTGTACCACTCGGCTAAGTAGGGTAATGCCCCATGAGGGTCGCCAGCCGAATCCTACGCTAATGCTAGGTGTCGGGTACCCTATTTGGCCGCAACTCTGTCAGGTTGGGTACGCCCATGAGGGTCGCCAGCCGAATCCTTATGCTAATGCAAGATTCGGTGCCTAGCTTGGCTATAACTCTGTTGGATAGGTACGCCCCACCGAGGGTCACCAGCCGAACCCTCTGCTAATGGCAAGGTTCGGGTACCTTTGTTCGGCTTTTCCCCAAGTCAGAGAAGACTTACATCGTCAAAGCGCGTTCCGGAGTTCTCATGCACTGGTCACACCTGAGAAGGGCAAGCAGATCCTGCAACATACTACTCGGTACATGTGGCAACCAGTTTGCATCCAGAACGTAAGTCGAAAGGCTTGCGAATAATAAAAAGGGGGAATTTCTTTTCTCGGCTGATTGCGGTTACCAACACCAAAAACTCATCCTGACATGCGATGGATGATACTTCCCTAGAGCTATGCTGGATAGGTCGGCTCAGGCCGGCTTATTTTTGTAAGCGCCACCAAGATATGAGTTCCTACAGTAGCATGCTCCATGTGGGCCGCCGCAGGCTGAGTTGAAATTATAGCGCTGGTGCTTACCCCAGGAACCGATGAGGTAAACAGATATGCTTCATGAGAGCCTTATTGCTAGACATAATATGTTTGGGTATCTGTTATCCACAGGTCTCGAGGATACAACATCTTTACAGGATCACAAGCTGGTCTTCATTAAAATTGGAGATGCAGGTATCTCTCTCGAGTACACTAACCACGTAATGGATTTTATTTTTTCATACAGTGGTACTCGGCCTACATGCGTGGCCACAGTTGCCATGAGCAGCATTATTCCCGCTGACATGACGCGGAATGAGTCTAACTTTCGAGTAGTCACTACTCGGGAGAGACTATAAAATTCTCATACCGCTGACATGACGCGGATGAGTCTAACCTTCGGTAGTGCACTACTCGGGAAGACTATAAACAATCTTCAGCTTGACGGAGCTGAAGAAGTCTAACTTCCGAATGGGACGCCACTCGGGAAGGACTATAAACACCTTTTCCAGCTGACATGACGCTGAAGAGTCCTGTGTACGAGTAGCATCTACTCTTCTGGCGGAGAGGACTAATAAACACACATTCGACTGACATGAGTCGAGAGTCCTATATACGAGTAAGTTCCCTACTCCGGCAAGACTATAATCATATTCCGGTTGACAGTGATACCGAAGAGTCTCATGTACAGTAGTAATCTACTCGGGAAAGACTACGAGGTTAAAGATCTTGACTTCATGTTTAATTGTTTTCACAATTAAGCACAAAGTCGGGGGCTACACCTAATAGGTGCGCCTATTCGGCGCACACTATTCCAAGGACATACTGCATCGAGCCCTTCATATACCTCGCTGCGAGCTGACATGAAGCAGGACTCGGGAGAAGCAGCACTCAGACAAAGAGTACTCGGGAGAATGCACTCGGAAGACTTCACCGTGGGGATGAGCATCGGCATCAGCTGTGACTCAACTATGAAGGTCTCGGGGCTACTGTGGGTGCCATGGGCCCGGGTACCTCGATTGACAAGCATATGGGCCACTCGGATAGAGGATGGGCCTAGCCTTTTGAATTAGAGATATAGCTAGATTGGCAGACTTTCGCCTTGTATAATAGAAAGGAATATACAGTCCTAGTAGATGTGGGTGCGTTATATCTCTAGAAGGGGAGATCTAGTCGTAATCCGATGGGGACTCCTACCTTGTAACCTGTCCCCCAGTATATAAGGGAGGCAGGGCGCCCCATGAGGGCAAGAGCACTCATAAGCTCAAAGGTTTGAAGTTGGTTCACCAGAATCACCACCACAATCCTCAAGGAATAACAACCACAACTGGACGTGGGTATTACTCACATTGAGGGCCTGAACAGTATAAAATCTTTCTGTGTTCCTTTGCAATCACTGAGTTTCCATCCGCGAGTAGCCCCATATATTTATTTGCCAGATGTAAAACATCGACAGTCTGGGGCTGGTGTCATACTGACATCCCCAGTGCGCGAGAAAGTTGAAGTACCGTACTGACAAATCCCTTCCCGGCTTCCCCACAATGTCGCCGAGTACGAGGCTCTTGTTCACAGGCTCCGCATCGCATATCACTCGGCATACGTGACTGGTTGTGTGCGCGGAGACTCCCAACTCGTGGTCAACCAGTCATGAAAGACTGGACCTGTTCGACGACACAATGGCGGCATTACCTGTCAGGAGGTCCGCAAGTTGGAAAACAAGTTCGACGGGTGGAAATCACACACGTCCTGCGTCAATACAACGACGCGGCCGATGAGACTGGCAAAACATGGGATCCAAGCGAGAAGCGGTTCCGACTGGAATCTTCGTCGAGCAACTTATGGACCATCAGTCAAGAAGAAACCGGCACAAGAGCAGTCGGGAGGCGAGCCTACTCGACCACGACGAAGTGCTGCACATATGTCAAGACTGGAGGGGTACTGTTCTCAAATTCCTCCTGGACGACGAACTCCCAGAAGATCGCAATCAAGCGAGCAAATCAAGCGTCGAAGCAAAAGCTTCCTGCTGGTCGGAGAGACCTGTACCGAAGGAGCGCATCGGTGTCCTCATGCGTTGTTCACCACGAGGAAGGCAAGCAGATCTGCATTCAATCCACTCGGGCATATGTGCAACCACGCTGCATCCAGGACGTTAGTCGGAAAAGCTTACCGGCAGGATTCTTCTAGCCCACCGCAGTCACAGACGCCAAAGATATCGTTCGCAAGTGCGAGGGTTGCCAGTTCTTCGCAGACAGACAAATCTTCCCGCCCGGAACTCCAGACTATCCCTATCCTCTTGGCCATTCGCAGTATGGGGGCTCGACATGGTCGGGCCATTCAAGAAAGCGCCAGGAGGGTTCACACTATTTATTCGTCGCAGTGGATAAATTCACCAAGTGGATTGAGGCTAAACCTGTCGCAACATCACAGCGGCACGAGCAAAGGACTTCATCTCGAGTATACCTATACCGGTTTTGGGGTCCCTAACCGCATCATAACCGACAATGGCACTCAGTTCGCGGCAGGCCTATTCCAAGATTTCTGCGACGACTTCGGCATCAAGATCTGCTATGCGTCTGTGGCACACCCGCGGAGCAATGGGCAGGTTGAGCGAGCCAACGGCATGGTCTTACAAGGCAATCAAGGCCAGGATATACGACCGAAGCTCAACCATATGCGGGGTCGGTGGTACAAGAACTACCATCCCGTTCTCTGGTCTCTCAGAACCACGGTTAGTCGGGCAACAGGGCAATCCCTATCCTTTACGCCTGGTCTAAAACGGTACTGAGAGCCATGCTACCGACCGAGATACGTTAGGCTCTCCGCGAGCCGGCTACTCGCGAAGACAATTCCAACAGCCACCCGACTGATCGATTAGATCAGATAGGCTGGAAGAAGCCAGAGAACGTAGCCGCAAACAATCCAGGGTCGGCAAGGTATCTTCAAAGGCCTGCGTTCGCTACCTAACAATCGCATGTCCGTTGGCCGGCGGCCTTTTTGGTCGGGGATACTCGTTCTTAAGAGATACAAACCACCAAGGACAGGCATAAACTACCCGCCATCTGGGAAGGGCCGTTCATTATAACCGGAGGTCACGCGGCCAGGCGCCTAACCGACTGAAGACAAGACGGCGTACCCATTCACCAACAATGGATATAGAACAGACTACGTTCACTAATTCTAATACCTGAGTTTTAACTTTTTTGCCATTGTACAGTTTTTCCTGACTCACTACGCTCGGCTTGTTCGCAATCGAGTAGTGAGTCCGGGGGCTGCATGTATATACGTGTTTGTCAATAACATACAAGCTTATCTCACCTATATCGGTTGATGTAAGCCTTCCACGACTATGCGTTCGCCCGAGTATAGCCATCTTACTACGTCAGATGATATAACATTTTTATCATGTAAAGGTTCTCATCAAGAACAGATAATACCATCGGTGCATTGGCTAATGGTCGGGTAAAGCCTAATGACAACGACATAATAAGTTTGGCCGCACGACACATATATTGCAATGATCGTAGTATGAAAGCATATGTTATACACCGGCTATACAAATTATATTGCCTTTACAGACCCCAGGTCTCCAGGGTAATCGCTTCAGCAGTCGGCTTCGCCTGTGAGATCAGCTCCAGCGCTTCCTCGGCGTCGTCTCCCCTCGGAAAATCCCTCCCGATGGCCTCAATGTCCGCCTCGGTAGATGGACTTGGTCATTGCTAGGGTCTGGGCACGCCGGCGGCACCGCTCGTCTGAGTACCTTTTTCAGGGCACTCGCGCGTCTCGAGACGCCCCATTATTTGAGGAATTCTGCTACAGCTGGTCCCACTGAGCGGGGATCCACAAGGTCAAGGAGTCCCTTCACGGACCCCGACGAGGGCCTCTCCTGTGACTCCTGATTTGACCTTATCTCCTCGTGTAGAACGGTAGCTATCAATTATCGGGGCCTGGACGTTTGCTCTCATGCCTGCCCAGATAAGGCCGGCAAGTAAGCTTGTAGGATCGGCTACACACAGGGTGAACTAGTGTATTGGCTGAGATCACAGTCGGGTTGAGGACATTACTTTCGTAGTCGGCTCGACCACCCGGCCACGGTCTTCTCCAGTTCGGGCTTCTCTCTTACCGAGCTCGACGCGGCCTTCCATACCCACTCGGACTTCTCCGGTCAAGCTCGGTGTTGGCCTTTGTCAGGTCGGCCTTGACCTTTCAAGCTCGGCCGTTGGCTTCTTCGGCCTCCTTCAGGCATGCGACTCCTCTCTCGCTTCGAGGTCTGCACCACAGATTAGCCAAGAGCCTCAATCCCCACGCAGTCATAACCCACCAGCCGTCGGATCGACGTAGCTGGATGATTACAACCAACGGTCCAGTCGGGGAGATATGCTCGAGCCGGATTTTACCTCTGAATCTTCTCGGCTAGGGCCCATGTCTCAGCCCTGAGCTGATCAGCGCGCTCGTTCAGCCAGGACTCTCCTCGTGTGACGCGGCTCATCTCGGCCTTACAATGCCGGAGCTGTTGTACATTCCGCGAGGTGGGGAGTCATCTCGACCAGGATCTCTGTCAATCGCTTCGTTGCGGTCCGACGAGCTTCTGCTCAGAAAGGAACAGAACCGACGACAGAGTCAAACATCAAGACAGAAGATTGCCTGGAGCTTCACTACAAGTAATCATACCGTGACCCCTTGGGACCCGTTGGATGGCGGACACGAAGCAAGGGCTCTCGGCTCTCTCACTCTTGCGACGACTTGTGGGTGTGCCATGGGCCCGGGTACGCTCATGAACAAGCATATGGGCCACTCGGATAGAGGATGGGCCTAGCCTTGTAATTAGGATATAGCTAGATTCGGCAGACTTCACCTTGTATGGAAAGGTATATATGCAGTCCTAGTCGGGTGTGTTATATCTCTAAGGGGAGATCTCCCTAGTCGTAATCTGATGGGGACTCCTAACCTTGTAACCTTGCCCCGCAGTATATACTAAGGGGAGGCGAGGGCGCCCATGAGGGCCGGCAGAAGACAGAAGAGCTCATAGAAGCACACGGCATACAGTTCATCAGAATACACCGTATATCCTCAAAGGAATACATACAACTGGACGTAGGGTATTAACCAACCACAGTCGAGGCCTGAACAAGTATAAATTTCCTTGTGTTCCTTTGCAATCCACGAGTCTTCCATCCGCGACTAGCACCATATATTTATTGCCGGTGTAAACATCGCACGACTTCATCGAGCTGAAGCTTTTCATAGTGCCGTCGCGAGTGGTCCACGAGAAGGTTCCGGGGCATACACGTGGGGGAGCTTCGATCCGAGGCAAATGTGGGATCTCCGGTAGCGGCGGCAACGCGACGATGGCGATGACGATAACCATGATGGCGACGGGGTCCTGGCCTCGCATCGCCTTCCCTACAACATTGGGGGACCGGCTCGGGGGATCCGTCCCTGCTTCCGCGACGTATGGTGCCTCAGGGGCTGGGGCCAGTCAGTTTCAACAGCACCTCTCGGTCGAGTGGCGGTAGTGGCCATAGTCGGAGCCACTCGGTTTCAAGCGACCGGCTGGCCCGCCGGCTCAAGCAGGGTGTGTTACGCTGCTGCTGACTCGGCTGGGGGCGGACTCATCTAAGCAGAACAAGATGGGTCGAGTCCTTTTTTGAGGTCGATATCGGCCCGCTTCTGCACAACGAAGCAAAGACATCAGGACTGTTATTTTAACATACAACGACTACAGAATGCTCGGAGTAGCGCACCTCTTGGAAAACTTCAGCTTCTGCTAGCAATGCCGTCCCGGCGAAGCACTAGCATCAGGGCACTGCGCCCCGGTCGGTGTCCGTCGACGGCAGAGGCATATCGGCCTGAGTCGGCTCGGCTCTGGTAGCGGTTGGTTGCGGGTTCCTTCAACCCAATCGGCCTCTGCTCTGGTTGGACCCACTTGGCGGCGCTGTTGCTGAGTACGACAACGTCGAGCCCCAAAGCCAGCTGCTCTCAGCCTGGACTCGACCGTGGGCGCTTGTGCCCGGCGGTGTCCTTTTTATCTTCAAGCTACCGCTCAAGGTCACGCGCTGTCATGGCCCCCTCGCCCCGAATATAAAAAAATTGGCTCTTCTTCCCCGCTCTCTTCGAGTCGGGTTGGGCATCAAAGGGACTACTTGGCTCATTCCTCGACGCGACGCAGACAATGGACGAGAATCCTTCATCAAATTCCTCATGCACTACAATCAAGTCGACAAGAATAGCCATCACGTAAGGTTGAAACAATCATCGTTCCACAGGCGTTCACGCACAGAAGAAGTAGAAGGTTACCATGGTCCGCGGACCGGATGAAGCTATAGTGGGCAGCAACTCGGCGGTTATCATCTTTGTTCGGTGGCAACGACCCCCTTCGGAGAAGTAGGGCCAAACAAGGTGTCGGTTACTGCCCCCATTGTCCGCTGGTCTCGCTGCTTGTCACCCGGTCGGGATCGTGTTTACCTCTGAAGGCCCAGCCGAAAGCGCTTCTCAGCTTCAGCGGCTGGAACGCGCCTCCGTCAGGAAAACGACGAGCCACCCAGGGCCCTGTCAAGCCGGCCCTCTTGAGGTCATCTATTTCGTCAGCAATATGTGTGCCTGGCCCAGTTCTTCAAAGGTTGGCTACCGAAGACCAGCTTGGCAACACCGCCGGCGGCATACCTCAGTAAACGGGCGCAAGGAAGGAGCTAGATCGGCACAAGTAAAACCACTCCTTGTGCCAGCCCTTCAGAGAAGATTTCAAGGGCAAATCGATATATGTTTTCTTCCATCACTCCTTAGTTGAAGACCAGCCCCCCCCAATCACACTGATATTACTCTAGGAAGGCTGGGGCTTGACATGGACCAAGTGTCGAAGAGGGGATGAAATGGGGCTCAACACCCAGAAAGCACTCGCAAAGAGTAACGAATATGGAGATCTGAAGGATCGAGTTGGGATTTAAATGCACCAATCCAGCCCGTAGAAATCAAGGATGCGGCGGAAGAAAATCAAGACGACGGAAGACACAAGCCCGATCAAAGAAAGAGGCGAAAACTACCGTTTCACCAGGCCGGGGGTTGGGGCTCGACTCATCCCTCGCCGACCGCCAACGGATCACTTCTTGGCTGGGCAATTTCAGCTCGCTCTCCAGCCGTCTCAGCTTTCACCGAGCCGCAATCCCGAGATCGGCCAGAACTCCCTGATGCACCCGCAGGATTCGTCGCCTTCGGGCATGACTGGAGGTGGTGAGATTTGGGGGAAAGCAAATCGGGGGCTTGGATTAAACGAAGAGGATTGAAATCGCCCGAGTCCGGGTGGGGAACGCTGTTGCTAACCCTAGCCGGGCGAGAGGCGAAAGCTAGGCGCGAAGGTGGAAGACGAAGAGATTGGCTGCTTTGGGGAAGACGATGGAATCTTTTTCTCTCTCCCCATCCTTTTTATAGCCTGTACCGACTAGATGGGCCCAGGCCTGCCACAGTTGGTATTGGGCCGGCAAGACATGAGTTCCTACAGTAGCATGCTCCATGTGGGCCGCCCGCAGGCTGAGTTGAAATTATAGGCGCTGGTGCTGACCCACAGGAATCGATGAGGTAAACAGATAAGCTTCATGAAAGCCTCACTGCTAAACATATATGTTTGGGTATCTGTTTTTATTCCACCAAGTCTCGAGGATACTCCTTACAAGGATCACAAGCTGGTCTTTCATTAAAATTGGGGATGCAGGTATCTTTCTCGGGAACACCTGACCACGTAATGGATTTATTTTCATAAAGTGGTACTCGGCCTACATGCATGGCCATCAGTTGCCATGAGCAATATTATTTCCAGCGCGACATGACGCTGAAGAGTCTAACTTTCGAGTAGTGGCACTACTCGGGAGAGACTATAAATATCTATTCCCGCTGACATGATGCGGAAGAGTCTAGCTTTTGAGTGGGACGCCACTCGGAAACGACTAAAACTCGTATTCCGACTGACATAAAGTCGAAGAGTCCTATATACGAGTAGTCCTCCTACTCGGCAAGACTATAACTTATATTTTCGGTTGAACAATAATACCGAAGAGTCATATACCAGTAGTAATCTACTCGGGGACAGACTTCCAGGTTAAAGATCTTTGACTTTATGTTTTAATTGTCTTCACAATTAAGCACAAAGTCGGGGGCTACACCTAATAGGTGCGCCTATTCGGCGCACACTATTCATTTATCTACATGAAGCCCTTCATAGCCTCGCTGCCAGCTGACATGAAGCAGGACTCGGGAAGACTTACTCGGACAAAGAGTACTCGGGAGCATCGCACTCGGGTGACCTTCACCGTGGAGGATGAGCACTCGGCATCAGCTGTGACTCAACTATGAAGGTCTCAGGGGCTACTGTGGGAGCCATGGGCCCCGGTTACCTCACTACAAGCACATGGGCCACTCGGATAGAGGATGGGCCAGATCATGTAATTAGAGATAAGATAGCACCCGGCAGGCTATGCCATGTACAATAAGGAAGCATAGCCTTAGTCGGATAAGATTCTATCTCTAATAAGGAAATCCCTTGGTCGTATCCGACTGGGATCCTTACCATGTACCCCTGTCCCCTAGTATATAAAGGGAGGCAGGGCGCCCCATGAGGAGACACCAGATCATTGATCACAAATCCACCTCAGAGGGATAACACCTCAACTGGACGTAGGGTATTACCTCACATTGAGGGCCTGAACCAGTATAATTCCCTCGTGTTCCTCTGCAATCCACCGAATTCCAGGTCGCCGAGTACCCCCATAGTATTATTGCCGGTGCAAAGCATCGACACAAAGGTTAAAGATCTTTGACTTTATGTTTAATTGTGTCACAATTAAGCACAAAGTCGGGGGCTACACCTAATAGGTGTGCCTATTCAGCGCACACTATTCATATTTTTTCGTGAAGCCCTTCATAGCCACGTTGTTAGCTGATATGAAGGACTTGGAGAAGAAGCACTCGGACAATGAGTACTCGGGAGCAAGGCACTCGGAAAATCTTCACCAAGGAGGATGAGTACTCGGCATCAGCTGTGACTCAACTATGAAGGTCTCAGGGGCTGCTGTGGAGGCCATGGGTCCTGGGTACCTCATGAGAAGCATTAAGGCCACCCGGATAGAGGATGGGCCAAACCTTGTAATTAGGGATACAATAGGACTCATTGCATATTACCTTGTACAATAAGGAAAGGATATACTCCTAGTCGGGTATGTTGTATTCCTAGAAGGAAATCCTTTGGTCGGAGTCTGACTGGGATTCCTATCCTGCAGCTTTACCTCCTCAGTATATAAGGGGAGGCAGGGAGCCCCCTGAGGGCAGAGAAGAATAAGAGAATAGAATCTCACCCGAAAAACCTCAAAGGCAATACACCACAGTTGGAAGTAGGGTGTTACCTCACATCGAGGGCCTGAACCAAGATAAATTGTTTCGTGTTCCTTTGCAGTCCATCAAGTTTAGATCTAACGAATAGCCTCAAGTGCCTCTTGTGATGGCACCGTGGCCAACAGCTCCAGTGGCAGCTCCTTCACCAGCCTCAAGCTTGGTGCCACCTCCGTCAGCACAGCAGCCTCCTCAACCTCCTTCAACAGCTGGGTTGACACCGTCCATCCAAGTTCAGCTGCAAACTCTCCTCCAATAGTTGGGCGTCAGGGGACAAGGTGCAATTCCTTCGCCACCGCCCGTCGAAGCCACCCCTCCTGCAGGGGGATGGGTGGCCCCCGTCATCACGCATCATCACCCTGCCCAGCCGGCATAGGCTTCGCCAATCTTCGGGTTCCTTACCCCTGCATCGCTCCTTCGCTGGCGCCTTCACTACATGCCGCGTCGGTGAACGACAAGAAGTCGCCGCTGAGTTGGGGGCTTCAGAGCCACCCAATCCCTCCTCAATTTAAGAACCCTTCGATCGTTAAATACGCGGGTGATTCGGACCCCAACGAATTCTTGTTCGTCTATGAGTCCGCGATTGAAGCGGCCCATGGTGATGAGAATACCAAAGCAAAGGTCATACACCTCGTGTTGGATGGCTTTGTGCGGTCGTGGTACTTCAACCTCCCGCCAAGCAGTATATACTCTTGGGAGCAGCTGCGCGATATCTTCGTCACCAACTTTTGAGGTACCTATCAGGAGCCGAAGACCCAACAAGAGCTCTTCGGTATCAGGCAAAAGCCAGGAGAATCCATCCGTGGGTACATCCGAAGATTCTCCCAAGCAAGATGCTAAGTGCAAGATATCACCAAAATGTCGGTCATCAATGCTGCCTCGACTGGTCTCCTCACAGGCCCGCTCACCGAAAAGATAACAAGAAAGTAGCCGAAAACAGTGGATGAGATGTTTCGCATCATTGATGGCTACGCAAGGGGTGAAGAGGACACCAAAAGAAGGAATAAGATCCAAGCTGAACTCAACCAAGAGGGTACACAAGGCTCGGCAGGCACAGCGCAGACCAGACCAACGTCTTCACAACGCCCGCAGTCGTCCTGGAAAAAGTTCCAGGATGAAAAGGGCAAACAAGTGATGACTATCAAAGAGTTAAACACCCTTCGGCAAAACATCAAAAACTCGCAAGGTGGATCGGTGAAAAAGAAGCCGAAGAGGGAGAAGGACAAGTTCTGTGCCTTCCACGGCAAAGCTTCGCATACCACTGAGAAGGGCAGAAACATCTAGCGTTCAGGGAGCGCTGGGCAAGGGGACCAGGGCCATCGTCGACAAGAGATCGCCCCAGGAGAAGCTGCAGACCAATCTGAAGAGAATAGGCTGCTTCAAATAGATGCATCTCAGGACAGGTAGCGAAGGGTGATCGCTGCGATCACAGGGGGCTTCTCGCAAGGCTTGGACTTGAAAAGGCAGAAGAAGGTGCATGAGAGGGTGATTAACCAGATCGCCACAACGCCCCAGACCAAGTCACCTCCTTTTGCCTCAACATCAATCACTTTCGGCCCGGATGATGCCAAAGGCGATTTCTTTCCACATGAAGACCCCATCGTCATATCCGCCGACATCGCGGGTGCGAGGTGGGACGTATCCTGGTCGACGGGGGGAGCTCGGTAGACATTATCTTCACCGATGTTTTCCGGCGAATGGGAATATCGGAAGCAGCACTTGCTCCAACCGTGATCCTGCTGCAAGGCTTTGGTGGAAGTTCGGTTCGTGCGCTGGGACAAGTGCAACTCCAAGTATCATTCGGCGAGGACGGCAACACCTGGACCGAACAGATAGTCTTCAACATCGTGGACATCCCGTACCAGTACAACGCCATTCTTGGCCATTCCATGCTCAACAAGTTCAAAGCCGTGGGGCATCACAACTACCTATGGCTAAAGATGCCGGGGCCGAACGGTGTGATCACAGTTCGCGGCAACCAGTCGTCAGCAAGGCCGCCGGGCAAGTAGTGAAGAACGTGTGCGAGATACATAATGTCCAAGACGAATGGCAGGGGATGGCGAGAGTGTGGGTGCCATGGGCCCCGGGTACCTCATGACAAGCATATGGGCCACTTGGATAGAGGATGGGCCTAGCCTTGTGAATAGAGATATAGCTAGATTCGGCAGACTTCGCCTTGTATAGAAAGGAATATACAGTCCTAGTCGGGTGCGTTATATCTCTAAGGGGAGATCTCCTAGTCGTAATCCGATGGGGACTCCTACCTTGTAACCTTGTCCCCCAGTATATAAGGGGAGACAGGGCGCCCCATGAGGGCAGGTGCACACAAGTTCATCAGAACTACCACCGTATATCCTCAAAGGAATACATACAAACTGGACGTAGGGTATTACCTCACATTGAGGGCCTGAACCAGTATAAAATCCCTCTGTGTTCCTTTGCAATCCACCGAGTTTACATCCGCTGACTAGCCCCATATATTTATTGCCGGTGTAAAACATCGACAGTTGGCGCGCCAGGTAGGGGCTTCGGCGCGATCTACATCTACAAGCTCGATGGATCTAGCAACTGGAGTCGACGGCGGCAAACTTTCCCCTGGAGATACAATCTCATTTGGAAGCCTCGACTTCGTCGCCGACCAGATCGGCAATCTCACCTTGGCCGACACGGACCCGATCCAACCGGCCGAGGAACCAGCCGACTTCGCGCCAGTCGGCCTACACGGTGCTGCAGCAATCTCTCACGACATGCTGCGGTGATCTCCCATACGCCCAAGTCCAGGGACAACTCTTTCTTTCGGTGTTCGACTCGGACTCGGTTTTGAGCCGGCCGAGATCGGGCCAAAAAAGGAAGAGATCGTCAATTTCCCGTTCGGACTCGGCGACGCCGCGGATATCTACAATCTACATCCGACGCGGCAAACCCGATCCTCTGGAGTTCGACTCGGATACGGTCCCGAGCCGCTCGAGATCGGATCTAGGGAGGTCGGAGTTGTAATCGCCCCCATCAACTATTCCGACTACGACTCTCAGTCAGACTACGACTCCCAGTCGGATTCTGACTCTAAGTCGGACAGCAGTTCGGCAAGCTTCTTCCCGCCACGAGAAATCTTCATGGCATCCAAAGGCTCTACTCCTTGTGGGAGCCATGGGCCCCGGGTACCTCATTATCAGCACATGGGCCACTCGGATGGAGGCTGGGCCAGATCATGTAATTAGAGATAAGATAGCACCCGGCAGGCTGTGCCTTGTACGATAAGGAAACCTAGCCTTAGTCGGATAGGATTCTATCTCTAAGAAGGAAATCCCTTGGTCGTATCCGACTGGGATCCTTACCATGTACCCTTGTCCCCTAGTATATAAAGGGAGGCAGGGCGCCCCATGAGGGCACGCAAGATCATTGATCTCAAAACACCTCAGAGGAATAACACCTCAACTGGACGTAGGGTATTACCTCACATCGAGGGCCTGAACCAGTATAATTCTCTCGTGTTCCTCTGCAATCCACCGAATTCCAGGTCGCCGAGTAGCCCCATAGTATTATTGCCGGTGCAAAGCATCGACAGTTGGCGCGCCAGGTAGGGGCCCGGTGAATTCTTCATCAACAAATTCGATGGATCCCATCAACGGAGTCAAGGGCAACAAGTTCTCCAATGGAGACACCATCACCTTCGGGAGCCTTGATTTTGTCGCCGATCAACTCGGCAACCTTTCCTTGGCTGAGGCAGAACCGATCTTGCCAGCTGAGGAGCTAGCCGGCGTTGCGCCAGTCGGCCCCAGGGACGTCGCCATCTCCTTCGACGATCTACTACGACAGTCCCTCACATCGCCGGACACCGGGACAACTCTCTCCTTCGGCGTCCGACTCGCGCTAGGCCTTGAGCCAGCGCGGGTTAGGCCGAGAGGGGGAGAGATCATCAATCTCCCGTACGGATTCGGCGACGCTGTGCATCTACAACCCGCGCAGCAGACCCGACCCCCAGCGATTCAGTTTGAACACGGTCATGAACCGTTTCAGATTGGATCTAGGGAGGTCGGAGTCGTCCTAACTCCGATAAACTACTCGGAGTCCGACACTAAGTCGAATGGCGGTTTGAGCACCAACACGGACTCCACCTTGGCAAGCTTCCTCCTCCCCCGCGAGATCTTCATGGCTTCAACGCCACCTTCCGAGGTGCGCCGACTGCAAGAGGAGCAGCAAGAGGAGGCGCGCCGACTACAACAACAAGAGGAGGCCAACCGACAAGCTCGCAATGACGGGCTTCGACAGGCTGGGCGAGCTGCCCAGTAGCAGATCCTCCAAACCAAAGTCGGCGACCACGACGTCTTCATCACGCCACAACAGAACGTCGTGGCCGCCGCAACTCTGCTGGACACGCTCCAGCTTGGGCCGGATCATCAGGCCACACCAACTATCGCCAAGATCAAGGCGATGATCACTGCTGCCGCCTGCTAGCAGCAAGAACAGTCAGGCAACACTCGCATACCGACCCATCGGACGGGCTCTCCAGCAGCGGAGTCATCTGCATCAGCGCGACGACGGGCGGCCGGCTCCACTCGGCAGCACAAAGAGTCCCGCCAAACAACGCTCGGCAACACCAACTACGACAACCGGCGGCGTCACCAATACGACCGCCGACCCAATCAAGACCTCCGAATGCGTTTACAACGCGATCTTCGCCACACCCTAAGGGCCCGGCGCGAAGAACGCGAAGAGGATGAACGCCGCCGACTGGAGGATGAACATGAGCGCTTCGGTCTCCACTTCGAACGGCTACACCACCAAAACCGAAGCCCAAGTCCTCACGATAACGAAGGCATTCCAGCCTTTACTCGGGAGTTACAGGACGTCCGTTGGCCAGTCGGCTTTAAGCCTACCAGAATCAAAAAGTACGACGGCAAGACCAACCCAGAGTCCTGGCTCACCGTTTACGTCTAGCAGTTCAAGCTGCTGGGGCGACAGCAGAGCCATGGCTAACTACCTCCCAGTCGCATTAGCCGACTCGGCGAGGACATGGCTGATAGGCCTCCCAAGGCGGTCGATCGGTTCCTGGGGACAACTCAGGGAGCGGTTCATCGCTAACTTCCAGGGGACCTACGAGAGACCGGCTTCCGAGCATGACCTTTACCAGCTGCATCAGAAAAAGAACGAGTCTCTGCGCGAATTCATCAAAAGGTTTTCCGAGAAGCGCAATCAAATCCCAAGCATCAAAGACGAGGTCGTCATGGCGAAGTTCACTCGGAAGCCACCATCCTCTGTCCGGACTCTCTTCGACATGGCCAACAAATACGCCGATTCGGCTGAAGCCGTCGCTGAAGCCTTCGACGAGAAGAAGGAGCCCCGACAAAGAGACAACAAGGCGAAAGCCGACAACGAGCCGCCTCAGAACAAGCCTGGCAGCCGCAAACGGAAGTCGGACAACGAGGTGGCCAACATGGAGCGCAGTCGGCCGCGACCCCAGCGGAACAACGACTATCAGAAAGTCATGAGCGGGCCTTGCCCCTTTCACCCCAAGGGCCGCCACGCGGCCAAGGACTGCCACATGCTCAAGAAGTTCGCCTCCGAGCAAGCTTCATCGTCTGGCGCCGACAAGGACAAGGACAAGCCAGACTCGGGTCCGGCTGATGATTTCCAGGACCCCCAAGCCGAACTCAACCACATCTTCGGGGGGCCACTCGCGTACGAATCGAAGCGCAAGCAGAAGCTATCAGCGCGGGACATTAACACGGTCTCCACAGCCGACACCCCCCAATACCTGCGCTGGTCGGAAACGGCCATCACCTTCAATCGCGCAGATCACCCAGATCGGATTTCCCACCCGGGACGATATCCACTCGTCCTGGACCCGGTCGTCAAAAATATCAGGCTGAAGAAAACCCTCATCGACGGAGGCAGTGCGCTCAACATCCTGTTCGCCAAGACTTTGGACGAGATGAGAATTCCTCGTTCAGGACTACGGCCAAGCACTGCGCCCTTCCATGGGATAATTCCCGGCTTGTCATCAACCCCAGTCGGGCAGATAACCTTGCCGGTGACCTTCGGCACGCGGGACAACTTCCGTACAGAAAACATCTGCTTCGAGGTCACCGACTTCGAGACCGCGTATCACACGATACTCGGACGACCGGCCCTCGCCAAATTCATGGCGATACCGCACTATACGTACATGGTGCTAAAGATGCCCGGGCCAGCAGGAGTCCTCTCCCTCCGCAGCGACGCTAAGCAAGCCTTCACCTGCGACAAGGAGAGCTGCGAACTGGCTCAAACACAAGAAGCGGCCGTCGGGCGCGACAGCATCCGGCAAGCCGCTACACCTGAAGTCGATCAAGATCCAGTTCCGGCGAAAAAAGCAGCGAAGTCGGGAATTTCAGCGGACTCTGACACGAAGAAGATCCCCCTGGACCCCTCCGACCCCTCCAAGACTGCCTTAGTCAGGACCGGACTCGACCCCAAATAGGAAGACGCGCTCGTCACCTTCCTCCAAGCCAACAAAGATATCTTCGCGTGGAAACCGTCCGACATGCCAGGCGTACCAAGGGAGGTGATCGAGCACGCCCTACACGTCAAGCCAGACGCCAAGCCCATCAAGCAACGGCTGCGGCTCTTCGCTCAAGACCGCAAGGATGCTATCCGGGAGGAAATCACCAAGCTCCTCGCAGCCGGGTTCATCAAGGAAGTCTACCTCCCGGACTGGCTGGCAAACCCAGTTCTAGTCCGGAAGAAAAACGGTAAATGGCGCATGTGCGTCGACTACACCGACCTCAACAAAGCGTGCCCCAAAGACCCATTTGGTCTTCCCAGGATAGACCAGGTGGTTGACTCCACAGCGGGGTGCGACCTACTCAGTTTTCTCGACTGCTACTTGGGATATCATCAAATTAGCTTGAGGGAACAAGACTGTTTAAAAACATCTTTCATCACGCCGTTTGGAGCGTATTGCTATATCACAATGCCGTTCGGTCTAAAAAATGCAGGCGCAACTTACCAACGTGCTATTCAGTGCTGTCTGCACACCCAGATCGGGCGCAACGTGGAAGCCTACGTCGACGACGTGGTGATCAAGACCAAGTCCAGAGAAGATCTCATCTCCGAGGACCAGCTTGGCACACGCCGGCGGCATACCAGTAAACGGGCGCAAGGAAGGAGCTAGATCGGCGCAGTAAAAGCACTCCTTGTGCCAGCCCTTCAGAGAAGATTTCAAGGGCAAATCGATATACGTTTTCTTCCCATCGCTCCTTAGTTGAAGACCAGCCCCCCCAATCACACTGATATTACTCTTGGAAGGCTGGGGCTTGACATGGAACAGGTGTCGGAAGAGGATGAAATGGGGCTCAACACCCAGAAAGCACTTGCAAAGAGTAACGAATATGGAGATCTGAAGGATCGAGTTGGGATTTAAATGCACCAACTCCAGCCCGTAGAAATCAAGGATGCGGCGGAAGAAATCAGATGACGGGAGACACAAGCCCCGATCAAAGAAAGAGGCGAAAACTACAGTTTCACCAGGCCGGGGGTTGGGGCTCGACTCATCCCTCGCCGACCGCCAACGGATCACTTCTTGGCTGGGCAACTTCAGCTCGCTCTCCAGCCGTCTCAGCCTCACCGAGCCGCAATCCGAGATCGGCTAAGAACTCCCTGGCGCACCCGCAGGATTCGTCGCCTTCGGCATGACTGGAGGTGGTGAAATTTGGGGGAAAGCAAATCGGGGGCTTGGAATAAATGAAGAGGATTGAAATCGCCCGAGTCCGGGTGGGGAATGGCTGCTGCTAACCCTAGCCGGGCGGGAGGCGAAAAGCTAGGCGCGAAGGTGGAAGACGAAGAGATTGGCTGCTCCGGGGAAGACGACGGAATCTTTTTCTCTCTCCCCATCCTTTTATAGCCTGTACCGACTAGATGGGCCCAGGCCTGCACAGTCGGTATTGGGCCGACAAGATATGAGTTCCTACAGTAGCATGCTCCATGTGGGCCGCTCGCAGGCTGAGTTGAAATTATAGCGCTGGTGCTACCCACAGGAACCGATGAGGTAAACAGATATGCTTCATGAAAGCCTTACTGCTAAACATATATGTTTGGGTATTTGTTTTATCCACCAGGTCTCGAGGATATATCCTTACAAGGATCACAAGCTGGTCTTCATTAAAATTGGGGATGCAGGTATCTTTCTCGGGAACACCTGACCACGTAATGGATTTATTTTCATAAAGTGGTACTCGGCCTACATGCGTGGCCATCAGTTGCCATGAGCAACATTATTCCAGCCGACATGACGCTGAAGAGTCTAACTTTCGAGTAGTGCACTACTCGGGGGAGACTATAAATATCTATTCCCGCTGACATGATGCGGAAGAGTCTAGCTTTTGAGTGGGACGCCACTCGGAAAAGACTATAAACTCATATTCCGACTGACATGAAGTCGAAGAGTCCTATATACGAGTAGTCTCCTACTCGGCAAGACTATAAATTATATTCCGGTTGACATGATACCGAAGAGTCTCATATACCAGTAGTAATCTACTCGGGAAAGACTTCCAGGTTAGAGATCTTTGACTTTATGTTTACTTGTCTTCACAATTAAGCACAAAGTCGGGGGCTACACCTAATAGGTGCGCCTATTCGGCTCACGCTATTCATATATCTACATGAAGCCCTTCATTGCCTCACTGCCAGCTGACATGAAGCAGGACTCGGGAAGACTTACTCAGACAAAGAGTACTCTGGAGCATCGTACTCGGGTAACCTTCACCGTGGAGGATGAGCACTCGGCATCAGCTGTGACTCATCTATGATGGTCTCAGGGGCTACTGTGGGAGCCATGGGCCCCGGGTACCTCATTATCAGCACATGGGCCACTCGGATGGAGGCTGGGCCAGATCATGTAATTAGAGATAAGATAGCACCCGGCAGGCTGTGCCTTGTACGATAAGGAAACCTAGCCTTAGTCGGATAGGATTCTATCTCTAAGAAGGAAATCCCTTGGTCGTATCCGACTGGGATCCTTACCATGTACCCTTGTCCCCTAGTATATAAAGGGAGGCAGGGCGCCCCATGAGGGCACGCAAGATCATTGATCTCAAAACACCTCAGAGGAATAACACCTCAACTGGACGTAGGGTATTACCTCACATCGAGGGCCTGAACCAGTATAATTCTCTCGTGTTCCTCTGCAATCCACCGAATTCCAGGTCACCGAGTAGCCCCATAGTATTATTGCCGGTGCAAAGCTTCGACACTCCTACTCAGGAATCACGCCGACTACACGAACAACAAGAGGAGGAGGCCTGCCGACTGCGAGAACAACAGGAGGAAGAAGCAAGACGCCTGCACGCCCGCAACGACGGCCTACGCAGGGCTGGGCAAACCGCTCAGCAACAAACCCTCCAAACAAAAGTCGGCGAGCACGACGTCTTCGTCACGCCACAACAGAACGTCGTGGCCGCCGCGACCCTACTGGACACGGTCCAACTTGGGCCTGATCACCAGGCCACCCCGACGATTGCAAGGATAAAAGCCCTGCTTACCGCTGCTGCATGTCAGCAGCACCAATAGTCGGGTGATACCCTCACACCGACCAACCGGTCGACATTCCCAATGGCAGCCTCATCTACCTCAAAGCGACGCCGAGCGGCTGGCTCCAGTCAGCTGCATACGGAGGCACGTCAGGCGTCACTCGGCAGCCCCAACGACAACCGGCAACGTCAAAGCAACCGTCGGGATGATCAGGACCTTCGAGGCCGACAACGACGTGATCTTCGGCAGGACATCAACGCTCGACACCGCGAACGAGAAGATGATGAGCAGCGCCAACTGGAAGACAAGAACGAGCGCTTCGGCTTCCACCACGAGCGGTTTCGCCGCCGTAGTCGGGGTCGGAGTCCTCATGAAGATGGAGTACCGGCCTTCACTCAGGAGCTACAACAGGTCGACTGGCCGTCGAGTTTCAAGCCTACAGGCATCAACAAATACGATGGCAAGACCAATCCCGAGTCCTGGCTCACGGTCTATACTCTGGCGATTCGAGCAGCTGGGGGAAATCAGAAAGTCATGGCTAACTACCTCCCAGTCGCTTTAGCCGACTCAGCGAGGACATGGCTAACAGGACTTCCCAAGCAGTCAATCAGCTCCTGGGGGGAACTCCAAGAACGCTTCATCGCCAACTTCCAGGGGACATACGAGAGGCCATCTTCCGAGTACGACTTATATCAGTTGCATCAAAGGAAGAACGAGTCTCTTCGTGACTTCATTAAGAGGTTTTCTGAGAAGAAGAACTCAATCCCAAACGTCAAGGATGAGGTCGTCATCGCCGCCTTTCGAAAAGGAGTCAAAGACACCTCGTTCATCAACAAATTCACTCGGAAGCCTCCTAACTTTGTCAAGGCTCTATTCGACATGGCAAACAAATATGCCAACTCAGCCCACGCTGTTGCTGAGGCCCTTGAAGATAAAAAGGCATCCTGACAGAAGAAGCGGTAGGGCACCAACGACGCGCTCCCGACTAAAGCCGGGAATCGCAAACGCAAGTCAGACGGCTTCATTGTGGCAGTCGGCCACAATCGTCTTCGACTTTCAACAACTGAAGATTATCAGAACAACAAGTGACATGCTCGGGGGCTCACAAGCTCAAACACAAGGATGGCATCCCCACTCCGAAATACCGAACAGCTAAGTCGCTTCCTGATAAATATTTCTTCACTCGGCCTTGCCAATGCCGCTTACACCTAATAGGTGCACAAGCTGCACTCTTCTCTGTTTTTGCTCTTAAATGATTGCAAAAGTACTCAAGTAGCATAAATCCTGATCCGTGAAACTTTGCTTCATGAAAGACGAACTCAAGTCACCCAAAACGCGTGTCTGGGAAAGAGCCATGAGCCAACTCCCGACGCTAGGGGGCTATGACTAGTCGGGCAGAGTGCTTAAACGTAAGGGGTCAACTACTCGGGGAAATTAATATCAATAAGAGGAAGAACATGAATTTACATATATTGTAAAATACATTTTTCTCGGGTGATTATTTCCATCATCAGATGCTACTCATCCGATATCTTTATATTGCAGGCCCAGCTCCGGATACGCGTGACAGGAATTCAGGGCTGCGAGCCTATCTCCTACGCTCGGGGGCTGGACAAGTATGCCAAAATACACTCGGGATGCTCCATGAGGGCTACTTACCGAGTACTTACGCCAGTCGGGACGTCATCTTCCTCGGCTACGCTCCATGTGAGCTGACAACCGACTTCCGGCACTAGTCGGGGGTCGTATATCACTCGGCTGGGTGAGGTACGCCCCATGAGGGTCACTAGCCGAATCCTATGCTAATGCAAGGTTCGGGTACCTCGCTTGGCCATAACTCTGTTGGGTAGGGTATGCCCCATGAGGGTCGCTAGCCGAATCCTATGCTAATGCAAGGTTCGGGTACCCTGCTCGGCTCTCCTGAAGTCAGAGAAGACTTACATCGTCAAAGCGCATCCGGAGTTCTCATGCACCGCGTCACACCTGAGGAGGGCAAGCAGATCCTGCGACATACCTGCTCGGGCACCTGTGGGAACCAGGATGCATGCAGAACATAAGTCGGAAAGGCTTGTGAATAAGGATTTCTCTGGCTGATTGCGGTTATCGACACCAAAAAACTCATCCTGACAGGCGATGGATGATACTTCCATAGAGCTATGCTGGATAGGTCAGCTCGGGCCGGCTTATTTGGTAGCAGCCACCAAGATATGAGTTCCTACAGTAGCATGCTCTATGTGGGCCGCCCGCAGGCTGAGTTGAAATTATAGCGCTGGTGCTACCAACAGGAGCCGATGAGGTAAACAGATATGCTTCATGAGAGCCTTATTGCTAAACATATATGTTTGGGTATCTGTTTTATCCACCAGGTCTCGAGGATTTATCCTTACAAGGATCACAAGCTGGTCTTCATTAAAATTGGGGATGCAGGTATCTTTCTCGGGTACACCTGACCACGCCATGGATTTATTTCAATAAAGTGGTACTCGGCCTACATGCGTGGCCATCAGTTGCCATGAGCATCATTATTCCCACTGACATGATGTGGAAGAGTCTAACTTTCGAGTAGTGCACTACTCGGAAGAGACTATAAATTTCTCATTCCCGCTGACATGACGCGGATGAGTCTAACTTCTGGGTGGGACGCCACTCGGGAAAGACTATAAACCCCCTTTCCAGCTGACATGACGCTGAAGAGTCCCATATACGAGTAGCATCCTACTCGGCAAGACTATAAACACACATTCCGACTGACATGAAGTCGAAGAGTCCTATATACGAGTAGTTCCCTGCTTGGCAAGACTATAAATTATATTCCGGTTGACACGATACCGAAGAGTCTCATGTACCAGTAGTAATCTACTCGGGAAAGACTACAAGGTTAAAGATCTTTGACTTCATGTTTAATTGTTTTCACAATTAAGCACAAAGTCGGGGGCTACACCTAATAGGTGCGCCTATTCGGCGCACACTATTCCAACATCTACATCGAGCCCTTCATAGTCTCGCTGCCAGCTGACATGAAGCAGGACTCGGGAGAAGCAGCACTCAGACAACGAGTACTCGGGAGCAATGCACTCGGGAAAACTTCACCGTGGAGGATGAGCACTCGGCATCAGCTGTGACTCAACTATGAAGGTCTCGGGGGCTACTGTGGGTGCCATGGGCCCCGGGTACCTCATGACAAGCATATGGGCCACTCGGATAGAGGATGGGCCTAGCCTTGTGATTAGAGATATAGCTAGATTCGGCAGACTTCGCCTTGTATAGAAAGGAATATACAGTCCTAGTCGGGTGCGTTATATCTCTAAGGGGAGATCTCCTAGTCGTAATCCGATGGGGACTCCTACCTTGTAACCTTGTCCCCCAGTATATAAGGGGAGGCAGGGCGCCCCATGAGGGCAGGTGCACACAAGTTCATCAGAACTACCACCGTATATCCTCAAATGAATACATACAAACTGGACGTAGGGTATTACCTCACATTGAGGGCCTGAACCAGTATAAAATCCCTCTGTGTTCCTTTGCAATCCACCGAGTTTACATCCGTCGACTAGCCCCATATATTTATTGCCGGTGTAAAACATCGACAGAGAGGCTACGGCTTACACAAGCCTTCGCCCCAGGGCAAAGTCAAAAAGATCCCAGTCGACCCTGTTGACCTGTTGAAAGTCGTTTCCATCGGTGGGGATGTCGATGAAGCGCTAACAGCCAAGATGCTAAAAGTCATCAAGCTGAACCTGGACGTCTTCGCTTGGGGCCCGGATAATCTATCGGGCGTAAGCCGTAGCCTCATAGGACACCACCTTGCCGTCAAGCCCGCCATCAAGCCAAGAAAGCAAAAACTGCGCAAGATGTCGATTGAGCACCAGGAGCCGGCGAAGGCGGATGTCAGCAAGCTGATCTGGGCCAATGTCATTCACGAGGTGGAGCACCCGGAGTGCCTGGCGAACCTGGTGTTGGTCAAAAAGTTGAACGGCAAGTGGAGAATGTGTGTCAACTTTACAGATCTAAACAAAGCATGCCCGAAAGAAGATGTTCCACTCCCACGAATTGACCAGCTGGTTGATTCTACTGCCGGCTGCGAGCTGATGAGCTTCTTGGATGCCTATTTAGGATACCAGCAAGTTTTCATGGCCGAAGAGGACCAGGAAAAGACCTCTTTCATCAGCCCCTTCAACACATACTGCTACATTCGTATGCCATTCAGCTTGAAGAATGCTGGAACCACTGCCCCCGCTTGGTGTACAAGGTGTTGGAAGCACAGATCGGCAGGAACATCGAGGCGTATGTCAACGACATAGTCATCAAGAGCAGGAAAGCAATCGACCACATCTCCAACCTACAAGAAACCTTCGACAACCTGTGCAAGGCGAAGGTCAAGCTGAACCCGGAGAAGTGTGTTTTTGGTGTTTGCGTCGACATGTTGCTGGGGTTCCTGGTGTCCGAAAGGGGCATTGAGGTGAACCCTGAAAAAATTGAAGGCATCCAACAGATGCAGCCGCCCAAGAATGCACACAAAGTGCAGAGGTTGACGGGCCGCATCACGGCCCTCAATCGCTTCATGGTAAGGTTGGCGGAGAAGGCGTTGCCATTTTTCAAGACTCTTCAAGGGGCCAACAAGTTCGAATGGACGGCCGAATGCCAAGCCGTGTTCGAATCTCTCAAGGCCAACCTCCAGGAGGTACCAAGGCTTACTAGCTCGAAGGCGGGGGCTGAACTGCTGCTGTATCTAGCGGCCTCGCCAGTGGCGGTGAGTGTAGCCTTGGTACATGAAGGTGAAGGCGAAGGTGGGCAAACACCTTTGTACTTCGTCTCCAAAGCATTACAAGGAGCGAAGCTCAGATACTCGGAGATTGAAAAACTGTCCTACGCCCTCGTCATGGCCTCCCGAAAACTCCGGCACTACTTCCAAGCGCACAAGATCACAGTGCCGTCGTAGTATCCCATCAGAGAGGTGCTTTGAAACAAGGAGGCCACAGGCCGTCTGGGCAAGTGGGCGGCGGAGCTGGCCCCCTTCGACCTCTATCACATGGCCCGAACAGCGATCAAGTAGCAGGTTCTTGCCGACTTCGTCACTGAATGGACTTTGCCTGCAGACAAGGCAGTCCCGCCGGCAAACGAGGATTGTTGGTCAATATTCTCCGACAGCTCCTGGTCGCATGCTGGAGTGGGGACAACCGCAATCCTCGTTTCACCTGCGGGAACAGTCATCTGCTATGCAGCAAGGCTACAGTTCCCCACCACCAACAACACCATGGAATACGAATCCGTCCTCCTTGGGCTATGCAAGGCGAAGGCGTTAGGGGCCCGGCGATTCGTAGTCAAGACAGACTCAAGTTGGTCATGGGCCACATTGACAAGACCTTCGAGGCCATAAGGGCCATGGAGAAGGCCTTCGCCAGCATCACGGTCCAACATCTCCCTAGAGGCGAAAACGAAGAAGAGGACATGCTGGCGAAGGCCGCGGGCACTGGGGGACCTTTCCAGCCTGGGGTTTTCTTCAAAGTGATATATACGCCAAGTGCGAAGCATGAAGAAGACTCGCTACAAGTGATGGACATCGACTAGGGCATACAAGACTGGTGAACACCCTTTGTACGATTCCCTTCCGAAGGAACACTCCCTGACAACGAAGCTGAATCAAAACAGCTGCAGGCAAGAGCACGAAAGTATAAGATGGTCAATGGGCAGCTGTATAAAAGTGGAATCCTAGAGCCGCTCCTTCGTTGCATCTCCGAAGGTGAAGGCGAAGCGATGATCAAGGAGGTGCACGAAGGTTATTGCGGCGCACACCAAGCAGCTCGGGCGGTGGCAGCCAAGATACTTTGCCATGGGCTGTATTGGCCAACAATCCTGCGCCGGTGCAAAGAACACATCAAGAAGTGTCCAGGATGCCAAAGGCACGGCAAGTCGCAGAACACGCCGTAGCACAAGCTACAGCCGCTTCCCCTAGTATGGCCTTTCGCCAGGTGGGGACTAGATATCATAGGGCCATTCCCTACGTCCCGAAACAGCTACAAGTTCGCGATCGTGGCAGTAGAGTACTTCTCACAGTGGATCAAAGCGGAGCTGCTGGCAAGTATAACCTCAGCGGCAGTCCAGCGATTCATTGAAGGCAGGGGATGGCGAGCGGCCAGAGCATCGCTCGGCCACAAAAGAGCATGACAAACGCATAACCCGAAGATGAAACGAATCATGAAGTCCAACCTAACAACGAACGCTTAGCACGAGCTAAGCGCTATCCGTTGAGGGTAGGGGACGACGATGTAGGCAAGCGTCAGACTCGTTGGATGTTGGACAAGCATTAGTTCTACAACAATCAAAGCCAAATGATGTCGAAAACGACAAAGGTGGCAGGAAAATAATGAAAAAGAATTTTATTCCAAAAAAATGTCGAAGTACAAGAGGGTACACCAAATTACATTACAAATGTTACAAGTCTATTCCGAAGAGGACGACGCCTCGCTATCGGACGAGCTATAATCTACAGGGCTAACTAAACTCCCAGTGGGACTAGGAGTAGAAAATCTCAGCCAAAAAATGTAGTCACCCGAAGCACCCCCGTCCTTAGAAGTATAGTTGTTGCTTGCAATATTGATGACCGGGGAGTCGCGAGCAGCCGCTCCGTGCTCCGCCAAGTTGTCGCTGTCCTAGACGACGATCGGAACCTCGCGGACGGGGGAGTTGGTGGGGATGAAGGCATACTGACGGTCTCGAATCCTCTGTTGGTGAGCCGACATTTGAAAATTTCGCCAGAACTCCACCATATCGCCACGACGAAGTTGGTAGTCCTGGTCGAAGTCAGACATGTCACGCCCAGGGTTCTTTTGCAGCCACTTCGCCACAGAGCGAAGAGCATAGATCGTGGGGAGGTCTTCAAGGTGGGTGCAACCGCCGGCGTGGAGTGCCAAAAGGATGTCGTAGCCCACCATACGAGCGCAGCAGTCGCCGAAGACGCCCGAAGCGTTGCCCACTGCCCCCCCGGCCACAACACACCAGTCGGTGAACGCCTTGGCGGGGGCATCATCTTCGGGCAACGGTGGGAGTAGGCTCCCATCCTTGTGAGCACCATGCTGTTGACACCGAAAATCACCGGCAGCGTTGGGAATGAGCCGATGATATGGTTCGATGCACTAGACACGCGAAGGCCTGGGAGATCTGCTTAGCTCCAGTGCAGGTCCTAAATTTGAGGTTCGTAGGCGTGCCAGTCAATTTGACCCCACAATTGACAAGGAGATAGGAAAAAGTTAGATCAGTGATCCAATCGGCCAACCAGCTGATACAGACTTCCTCCAGCCGATTGTCGATAACACTTGTACATCGGCTGGAAGCCGATGATGATATAAGCAAATAATAAGCCAGCCGGCTGCCGAAAAACACTTGGACATTGGCTAGATGCCGATGATAGAGTAGATAGGCAGAATAATAATCAATAGACAATACAATCGGCTTCATCCAGCTTCCGATGAGACGAAACCTAGTAACTACCAATGGTCGTACTGTTAACACCAACCTTGATAGATCGGACAAAACCGAGACAATATAAGGTTAACGTTAACAACACTAGACCGATAGAAACTAGATTAATCATGCTACCATAATAGATCGGCTGGATATAAAGTAAAGATAACTTATCGGCTAAGCACTCCGATAAAACATCGCATAAAAACCTATCGACTCAACAAGGATAAATTTATTATCACCAGTCTAGTAGGTCGGACCTAACTGATGCAGCACAAACTGATGATGATAAAAGAAACTCGATAAGCCGATAAATCCTATGCAATCATGATGTGATATATCTACTCGGACTAAGAGATCAAACTTAACTGATGCAGCTGTAGGCAGAATAGATACACCGTGGTAAGCCGACTACCGTAAACCAGCTAGAATATCGGACCTAACCGAGGAAGTCCTAACCGATAAGGTAGTTGGGGTAACGAGACTTACCCTCTCGTAGGAGTTCGGACCTAACCGATGCAGCCTGGCTCGAGAAGCAAGAACCCGTCGAAAAGGGTGGCGATGCGCCGAAGTTGTATTGATCTGTGAGATAGTTTACATGGTCCCCGGGCATACGTATTTATACCCCGAGTTGATACAGTCCTGATCAGATACGAAACAGGAGTTTTCTAACTATAAAAGGAAAATTAACAAGCCCTGATCGGACACGAGATCAGGTTTCCCTAAAAATTATTAAAGATACCTAATTTATAGATAAAATAGCTAACTGCCATGCTGTGGTCTTCATGATTCCTTCCTAAATTCGGCTTCTCCTGGATTATCTTCCATCGGCTGATATAGCCTCTTTCCTTAACTGAACATGATAACGAATCGTACCAAATTTTGGTGCTAACACACGCGCAGCGTGTGGCTAGCACCGAGGCCAAAGCTCGAGTGCCGACCTCGACCTCCTTCACCTCCGCGAGTTCAGCGTGAAGGCGTTCTAGCTCGGCTTCGTGGTCGGCAAGGTGAGCTCGAAGCTGTTCGGCCTCGGTCTGCAGGGCAGAATTTGAAGCCTTGGCATCCTTGAGCGCCTTCTTCAGAACACTTTGCTCCTGTGCCAGCCGCTCCGCCTTCGACGCCTCCTCCCGCTGGCAGTTCTTGAGGCCATCCAAGCGAGTGTGCGTCAGAGACCTGGAAAATGCGAAGCTACAAGCTAAGCAAAGCAAAGCAAAATCGAAGACCCAAAGTATGGGCCGAAGAAAAAGGACTTGGATGGAACTAACCTTGGTCAGCAGACCGCACAGAGACAAGCCTACCTCGTCAAGGTCAAACCGGTCTTCGACGACCGGCTAGACAGCCGAGGGTGATGCCAGAGAACTGAGGCCCTCAACAAAAGAGCGGAGCTCATTGCGGCAGGCGAAGTCCTCGGCGACGAAGCTCGGTGCCGGAAGGACATAGTCTGACACAGAAAACGTCATCGTCGCTCACCCGCTGGCCTCCATGGCACCTTGTCCACTGCTGCTAGCGGGCTCTGACACACCTCTAGCCAGCACGTCCTCCGCTGCGTCCTCGCTGACGTCGTCTACAACAACGTCTTCCTCAGCGGGAGGGGGGAATCCACTCTCACCCTCTTTGCCACCAGGCTCTGGTGCACCAACGAAGTCAACTCAGAGTCGCTGAACACTGAGCCCAACACCACCGGCGTGAACTAGAAGTGGACTGCCCTCTCAGCGCTGTCGGGGCGGACGGGAGTGGCCAAAGACATGCGTCCGGCCAAAGACCCACACCCAAGCGAAGGCCCGGTTCCCGCTCGACCGCTGATGGGCATCGCGACGTCGGGACTGGGTGTTCGGCCGATGGTACCCAGGGCCCATGGCCTCCATAGTAGCCCCTGAGACCTTCATAGTTGAGTCACAGCTGGTGCCGAGTGCTCATCCTCCACGATGAAGATTGCCCGAGTGCATTGCTCCCGAGTACTCTTTGGCCGAGTGCTTCTTCTTCTTGAGTCCTGCTTCATGTCAGCTGGCAGCGAGGCTATGAAGGGCTTCATGTAGATGAATGAATAGTGTGTGCCGAATAGGCGCACCTATTAGGTGTAGCCCCCGACTTTGTGCTTAATTGTGAAAACAATTAAACATAAAGTCAAAGATCTTTAACCCTGTAGTCTTTCCCGAGTAGAATACTACTGGTATATGAGACTCTTCGGTATCATGTCAACTGGAATATGATTTATAGTCTTGCCGAGTAGCATGCCACTTGTATATGGGACTCTTCAGCTTCATGTCAGCTGGAAAGGGTGTTTATAGTCTTTTCCAAGTGGCGTCCTACTCGGAAGTTAGACTCCTCAGCATCATGTCAGCTGGAAAGAATATTTACAGTCTCTCCCGAGTAGTGCACTACTCGGAAGTTAGACTCTTAGCGTCATGTAGGCTGGAATAATGTTGCTCATGGCAACTGTTGGCCAAGCATGTAGGCCGAGTACCACTTTATGAAAATAAACCCATTGCGTGGTCAGGTGTACTTGAGAGATACCTGCATCCTCACTATTGATGAAGACCAGCTTGTGATCCTTATAAAGATATATCCTCAATACCTAGTGGATAAGACAGATACCTAAACACATGTGTTTAGCAATTAGGCCTTCACGAAGCATATCTGTTTACCTCATCGGTTCCTGTTGATAGCACCTGCACTACGATTTTAACACAGCCAGTGAGCGGCCCATATTGAGCGTGCTACTGTAGAAACTCATGTCTTGGTGGCCCAGTTCTGACTTTGCAGGCCCAAGCCCGTGAATCGGAATCGGCTCGATAAAAGGCGGGGAGAGAGAGAAAAGATTCCTTCATTTTCTCCAATCCACCAATCGTTTTGTCTTCTGCTTCCGCGCCGAAATTTCACCTCCCGCTCCGCTAGGTTTCGCTGTTGCTCGCTCTTCCCTACCAGAACTTGGGCGATTCCGCTCTTCCTCGTCCATTTCAAACCTCCAGCAGCATTTCCCCCAAATCTCCTCATCCCCAACCATGCCGAGGGCTTCGGATTTTGTGGATGCCTCAGACGAGGTCTGGCCGACTTCAGATTGCGGGTCGGCGAAGCAGAAGCTTCTGGAGACATAGCTGAAGCTGCAGAGCCAGGAGATCATCAACTGGTGTCCGGCGGAGGGCGAATCGGTTCCGGAGCCCCAGGAGGGTGAGACCGTTGTTTTCGCCTCTTTCTTCCACCGGGGTCTTTCTCTTCCATCTTCTGAGTTCTTCCGGCAGTTTCTTTCTTTTTACGAACTCGAGTTGGTGAATCTGAATCCCAACTCGATCCTCCAAATCTCCATCTTTGTAGCTCTTTGTGAGTGCTTCCTGGGTGTGGAATCCCATCTGAATCTGTTCAGGTATTTTTTTCACATTAAGCCCCAACCCTCCAAGAGTAAAATCCAAGTGATTGGGGGGGGGGGGGAAGGGGCTGGTGTCCAACTCCGGAGCGAGATGAAGAGGATCTATTTAGATATTCCTTTGAAATCTTCTCTCAAAGGTTGGCATAAGGAATGGTTTTACTATTCCGATCTTGAGCCATGCCTTCCCCCATTTATGGGTTTGCCCCCGGTGATTATCGCCAAGTGGTTGTCTCTACCCACCTCTGAAGAAATGGGGCAGGTTAATACACTGGTCGGTAGGATTAGCAAGCTGAAGAAAGCCGAGTTGACTAGTCCATGGGTGGCCAGACACTTCTTGACTCGGTGCCTCAGGCCGTTGAAGCTGAGGTGCCACTTTGGCTGGGACTACAAGGGCAAAGGCGATCCCAGCCGGGAGTATGGTGGCCTGGTGGACAAGTACAAGGTGACCAACATCTTGTTTGATTTCTTTGCCAGCGGGGTGATCGAGACTGAAGACACAAATCGGTCCATGGCGGCTTACAGCAAGAACAGGCCGTGTCCAAAGGTAACCTTTGTTGATGTTGTCTTGTAGTTCGTCTGTGGTGAATGCTTGCAGATATATGCCCAGATTAGCTCCACAGTATATAACTTGTATTGTTGAACTGCTTGTAGTCATGTGAGGAGTTTGATGACGACTCTCAAAAATTATCGGTCTGGAAATCGAAGAAGAGGCCGAGAAGTCCTTCTGCTACCCAGCCCAACTCCAAGAGAGCGGGGAAGAGACCCGTTGTAGATCAGGGCAAGCAAAAGGTTATGAAGCCGAGTACCGCAGCTGGGAGTCTGAAGATAAAAGACACCGCCAATACAGCACCTAGGCCATTGAGCCCCAGACCAGGACCAGGGCAGTCGAGCTCAGCATCATCGAGCCCAATAAGAGTGCCGCCGAGTACTGGGTCGACTCCAGCGCTGCCAGGCTGTAACGCCCTGAAAATCATCTTAATTAAAAATTATTGTGGGTAAATGGAAATACAAGAATACACTAGAAAATATTTGTTTGAGAAAGAGTTTGAATAAAATTTTGAAATTTCCAATATTAAAAATCCCGAGTTTAAATCTTTAAATAAATACTTGGATGCTTTTATATTCCGGGGGTTTTGTCGGAGTATTTTAAGCATTTGAGTATTTACAATAATAAATTCTTCGTGTTTCATGGTGGCATTTACTTCTGGTAAATTCCCCGTGATTTAATAAACTCTCTGAAATTTTCTCGGATTTTTCAGAGCTACAGAATTAATTTTAATTCAATAAAGATCACTTCAGTAAATTAATTAAATGTAAAATTAATTCCTTTTCCCTTCCCCTGTTCGGGTCGTTCCTGATTTAGTCCTTTGAAATCTCCCCGTTCATCGTGAACTCTGACTCCCTTTTCTTCTAGAGTTTTGTGTCGTTCTTAGAACTCTAAAGTCACCTCGAAAATCTAAATTCGGAGTTACCGGATTTATTCATTTTTGAAACTCTAGAACTCTTTTGGACTCCCAATTCGAGATCCTTTGTATTCGAAATATCTATATTTCCCTTTGAGATAAATCCCAGATATTCCCTTAAACCCCTTTTCTGTCAAATAAATCCAAATCCCCAATCATCTGAGATTTCTCCAAATTCCGGTCCCAATAAAACACCCTTGTCTATGCCCTAATCCCAAAATATTTTATTTGGAATATTCCATTTCCCAGTTCTCGGAAATCTCCTCCAACTCCCAACCCGAAGACTAATCCAATATTTTATTCCTCAAGTATTCCTCGGATATATCTGACTCCTCTATAAAATATCCCTTCTCATTCTATTTAAATCCCCTTGTTTCCACCTAGCCCGACTCTTGGCATAATATTTGGATTCCCCAAATATTATTATATTCTGAGTTTTCGCCCTATTTCAGTTCCCATAAAATATTCTCCTCAACTCCTTGATCCCCAGAAGATTTATACTATTCCGGATACCTCTGTAATCGATCGATAAAATATCCGTCCGATAAAATATCCGTCGTTTTCCAAGTCTCGCCGAATATTCTCCTTCTCGAATTCCCCAAAATATTCATCCATTTTGGGTATATAAATATTCCCCAGAAATCCCCAAAGTTCCCAATCCGACAGACTCGGATTTATTCATTTCCCTTTTATCAAATATCCATTATTTTTCTCCTTTGATTTTATCTAATAAAATCCAAATCCTCAATATTCCGAATCTCTGAATATCTCTACAAATTTCCAAATCTGAAATATTCTGCGAATTCTTAAATTCCAATTTTCCAAATTTTGGAACTTTTCCCAAAAAAACTCCTTCCTTTTTCTCCTTTCTCTTCTTTTCTTCTTTTTTTTCCTTTTTCCCCCTTCTTTCTTTCTTTTCCTTTCTTTTTCCTCCCTCCTATTCTTCCTCTTCCTCCTCTGGATTCCTCTCTCCTCTTTGGGCTGGTCCTGCCCCGAGCCGCCCAGGCCGCCGCGCCAGCCCAGTCCACCGCCGCCGTGCCCTAATCCTCTCCCATAAATAGCGGCGCCGCCTGCCCCTGCGCCCTAAAGCGCCGCCCAGCGCCCTAGCCGCCGCACCACCCCAGCCGTGCTGCCGCGCGTCGAGCCCGCCTTACCGCGTCGCCTCGTCCTGCGCTGCTGCCGCCCCCGTTTGCCCGTGCGTCCAGAGCCGCCAGCAAGCGCCGTCGCCCTGTGCGCCGCCTCGCCAAGCCGCCGTCGCCCCTGCACACGCCCCTGCCTGCCGTGCCGCCGCCACAGGAAGCCGCCGCCGCCCCTGCTCCACCGCCTCTGCGCTGTCCCGTGCATGCCGTCGCCCAGCAAGCCGCGCTGCCAGCGCCGGTCTGCCGTTGCCTCTGCTTCGCCGCCGTCGTCTTTGATCCTGTTAACGCCAAAATTTGGTGAGGACCTGTATCAGATTCGGTCAAGAGGACGGTTGCAGTCGGATAATGGAAATTGATCCAAGAAGCAGACCGAGTCTGAGAAGGAGCCGTGAAGACCGCGCGTGGCAGTTAATTACTATAGTTATTAGGAAAAGGTTTATCTCTTTTAGGAAAACTGACCTCGTGTCCGGTCAGGCCTTGTTAGCGTTTTCTGTTATAGATAGAAAATCATATACCATGTCCTATAAGGACTCATGTAACTCGGGGTATATATACGTATGCCCGGGGACCTTGTAATCTATCACAACGATCAATACAAATTCGGCGCATCGCCACCCCTTCGACGGGATCCTGCTTCTCGAGCCGGGCTGCATCGGTTAGGTCCGAACTCCTGCGAGAGGGTAAGTCTCGTCACACCGACTACCAATCGGTTAGGACAGACGTTCCTCGGTTTAGGTCGATATTCTAGTTGGTTATGGTAGTCGGCTTACCACGATATATTTACTTATCTATGGCTGCATCAGTTCGTTTGATCTCATAGATGTGATTAGGTATATCACATCACGTGTGCACAGACTGTATCACTTACTGGAGCGATTTATCATCAGTTCGTGCTGCATCGGTTAGGTCCGACCTACTGAACTCTAGTTGATAAGTCGATCCTGCTGAGGCGATGCGTTGCTGTGCAGGCGTTTTATCGGAGTTGCATAGCGGTAAGTTATTTTCATCACGATCGCATTATATCTATCGGCATTGAGGCATTTTCATTGTCGGTCTGTGCTGCAACGGTTAGGTCCGATCTACTAGACTGACGATAATAGCTTTACTCTTAATAGAAGCGAGTCGATGGTGTTGTGCGATGGTTTATCGGAGATCTGCTTAGCGATAAGTTACCTGTTAAAGCCGACTATATTATTCATTATTTTATCCTGTTACTCGCTTTGTTAAGCAGTCGGCTAGCTTATCAATTATTTATCGTTTACGTTATTGCATTATTTTATTATAATGTTCTTGCCTGTATTATTGTCACATCGGCTAAGGGCTAGCCGATGGGTTTATTCTGCCGATCCAAGCACAAGTACAAGCAGGTTCCCGGGCACGACCCCAGGTAAGGGCCCGGGGCATGAGCCCGGGTAAGATCAGTGTAATGGCCCGGACAGCGACGAAGATCTGGGAGCCGATATGAGCAAGGCCCGGTGGGGCGCAGGCCACCTTCATAACAATACCAGTAACACTAGATCATGATCAGTTAGGATCTATTTGATTTATTCAGTGCATTATACTTGCTTATTTAATCTAGCTTATAGTTCGGTTTTCGAATTCCTTTCGTGATCGGCTAGCATTGATATTTGTTCATATTAATTATTGTCCTTGCCGTCATTCGGGTCTGAAGCCGATGTGTAAGTGCCTACAGTGTGCATCGCCATCGGCCGATGAAACGAGTCGTAGATCGGCTTTCCAGCCGATTGGCTCATTGTTCTAACATTTTCCTCCTTGTCAATTACAGGTCAAAGTTGATGGCACGCCTACGAACCTCAAACTTTAGGACCTGCACTGGAAGAGTGAAAGCAAAATCTCCCAGGCCTTCGCGTGTCACCCAGACGCCGAACTGGGACCCGGCGATTTCGCGTCTACGCTTTTGGACGCCGCTGGTGGACACGAGTTCAAACAAAAATTCCAATAAACACTGTATTCAATCAAGATTTCAACATGGCTGGAAAAGAAGTCAGACGGACAAACGTAATTCCGGTTTCACCATGGAAGATCTAACTGAAGAACAAAAACAGCAAGTTGAAACAGACCATTGAAATTTTCAGAAGCTTGTTTAGAATCCTTCAGTATGACAAGGCAAGGGCCGATTCAGAAGTCTCAGTTTCCAAAACCAGTACTAGTAGAGAGAATCGAGCCGCACACAACCCGAGAGTCCACCAATCAAGCCTTTACAGGAGATGGTCAACGAGGCTGTGCACCACGCGCTCATCAATCAGTCAGGGTCTTAAGTGAATACATTTGCATACCTTATCAGAAGACTGTTGATGGATCGATTGCCAAGAGCCAACTCGGGGTCCTGTTTTTCTCCAGCCGAAGATAGACGCCAGGCCAAGTTAATTACAACATTAGCAAGGATATACCAGAAAACACTTGTTCGCGCAGAGAACCAGGCTGGGGGGCAACAGGATATTTCCTCCTGGATATCAACCCGGATCTATTTATTATGGGGGATACCAGCAGAACTATCTGGGAGGAGGAGCCGATCCTGGTACCTACCAGAGGATAGCTATCACAGACAGAATCGGCAACCAACCCCGCCGATACAGTATCGCAGTATCAACAGGAGAATGCAAGAGAGGAAGATTTGTCGCACGGGTTGAGAGATAGTAAGGGAGCAGTTCCGGGATCAAGCCCAAGGAACAAGCGTTCATGTATCGGCACCATATCCTGAGTGGTTTGACAGGATTTCGTTGCCACACCGATACAGGGTCCCGGATTGGGCTCTAAGTTTTTAGGGCAGGATAACACGGTCTATAGTAGAACATGTCAGCCGATCTCTGGCAGTGCGGGGAGGCATCGGCTGAAGAGGCCCTGAGGGGTTAGGTTTTTTCCCCTATCACTATCTGGATCGGCTTTTACATGGTTCTCCTCGTTACCGCCCCGCTGGATGTTCGGGGTGGCCGATCTGGAAAACAGTTTCACAAATTATTTCTTCGCTGGGATTTCATGAGCTGAGACTGTCAGATTTGACATCAGGTTAAGCAACGACCATTCATGAAACAGTACCGGAGTATGTTCAACGATTTCGAGATATCAGGAACCGATGTTATAGCTTGAACCTGAGCGATGGGCATCTGGCTGACTTGGCTTTCCAGGGTCTTTTGGCTGCCGATCAAGGAGAGATTTTCCTCACAAGAGTTTGAGTCCTTGGCGCACCTGGTGCAAAGGGTATCGGTTCATGAAGCCGATTTCAAGAGGCAAAAAAGGACAAATACCAGAGG
This sequence comes from Oryza meyeriana var. granulata, assembly GCA_003991445.1. NCBI lineage: Eukaryota > Viridiplantae > Streptophyta > Magnoliopsida > Poales > Poaceae > Oryza > Oryza meyeriana. The sequence continues at coordinate 6,638 of RYFJ01003731.1, read as the reverse complement.
AGAGTTGCTCAATTTCAAGTTACTCATCGGGCTCAGATATATGAGGAATTTGATGCTGAGGTTGGATTGGCGGAGTGGGCCAGGTAAACAAAAAGTCAGTATTCATGCCCGTGGGTCAAAGATGTCCGCAAGGAGGAGCGGTATGATTTGATGTCAGTAAAGCCGACAAGATCTTTGACTTTGCTGTTACAGGAAAAGTAGATACAACTGCCGCCAAATCACGTGATTCCATCAGCCTTAAGAACTAAGGAAGAAGAAATATTGCAAGTGGCACAACGCGATATTCGCACCATACTAACGAGTTGTAAGGTTTTTTCGGGCAAACAAATTCAGGTTGGCTGTTGAGCAAGGACGAAATCAAGTTTGAAGATAAATAAGCCAATGGAAGATAGATCGGGCACCCGTTCCCCGTAAACATGGTCTATGCGGGGTCATCATCCAGGATCAAGCCGATGAAGGAAACGTCAGAGTAAATCGAGGGATTACTTCATCAGTATGAGTAGAGAAGTACTCAAGGTACGATGAACAGAGGGGATGGACCAGAACAATATAATCCGCATTGGGACTGCCCGTATTTTTCGTTTCTACTGGGATCAAGGAATGAGACGACATCAGCTGAAAATTGCCCCGAGTGCAGCGAAGTGCAGGAAATCGGCATGATCGCCAGCAGGAGTGTTCGCGGGATCGGTCGACCTGGGAAAAAGGCATCAGTTCATAGCGTATTAGGGCCGATCCATGAAGAGTTCTTTGAAGAGGATGAAGGAGGAAATACATGAGAAGCAAGTCCAGAAATCCTCAATGGTGCCCTAGTGGGATATTCATGAAAAATCAGAAGAGGAGGGCACAGCGTTTGACGGCCGAGAGCAACGAAGAACAGAGTTCAAGATCAGAAGGAGAGGTTGATCATCGTCCAAAAAGACTAAACAAGTTTTGGCAAGTGAGAAAAAGGACGATGAGGACCGCATCAGCACCGGTAAATTATGGTGTTCTTTTTGCCTCGGGAGTATAAACCGCTTTATCAGATAGAAGAAGGAGATGAGGAGGTTTTCGCTCAACTAACGTTACATCTGATCAAGCTATATTTGATAAACCTGAAAAGGTCAGAGCATCAGCACTTAAAGCCGTTATTTACGCAAGGTTACGTAAATGGGAAGCCGATGACAAAGATGTTGGTTGATGGAGGAGCCGCGGTTAACCTCATGCCTCATGCTACGTTCCGGAAGTTGGGGAAGACTGCCGAAAGATCTGATCAAGACAAATATGGTGCTAAAGACTTCGGTGGGATTCATCAGAGGCGAAAGGCGTATTAAACGTGGACGCTGACATGGTCAGGAATAAGACAATTACCCACCACGTTTTTTGTCATTGACGGAAAGGGCTCATATAGTTTGCTTCTCGGAAGGGACTGGATTCACTGCGAACTGTTGCGTGCCTTCGACAATGCATCAATGTCTAATACAGTTGGCAGGAGATCAAGTCGAGGTGGTGGTAGCAGATCGGTTTCGACCAATATTGCCATGACCGATCTACCAGTCTGGGAAGCCGATGGTGTTGACTGCCCTATCCGGAAAAGCATGGGAAGGAGATTACCTCGAGGTCACTAGCCAGGGATACAACCGATACGCAAGTCGGCTCTGAATTGTTACTCTGATGGGCTCCATTGAAGACTTCAGGAGGAAATTGGGCAAGGATTTACGTCGGCTGATGATTTAGAAGAGATCGATATTGGACCAGTGAGATAGACCAAGGCCGAGGTACATAAGCAAAAAATTAGGTTCTGAGCTACGAGAGGAATTGATTAAATTGTTGAAAGAATATCGGGATTGTCTTTGCCTGGGAATACATGAGATGCCAGGATTGAGCCGATCAATGTTGAACATCGGCTGCCTATTAACCAGGATATCGGCCATTCAAGCAGGCTCCAAGAAGATTCAAGGCAGAGTTATATGAGCCGATCAAAGCAGAGATCACAAGATTGTTACGATGCACAAGTTTATCAGGCCATTGCCATATGCTGAGTGGGTTTCTAATATTGTCCCGTGGAGAAGAAGAACGGGAAGTTGAGAATATGCATTGATTTCGGATCTAAATAAAGCTCCCCCAAGATGAGTACCCGATGCCGATAGCGGATTTATTGGTGGATGCAGCGTCAGGCCACAAGATTATCAGCTTCATGACGGCAATGCAGATACAATCAGATTTTCATGGCTGAAGAGGATATACACAAGACTGCGTTTCCGATGTCTGGAGCTAGTCGGTTTGTATGACGTGAGTGTGAGTAATGGACTTTTGGATGAAAAGTGCCGGTGCAACTTATCAAAGAGCGATGAATTATATATTTCATGATCTCATCGGTGTGTTGGTGGAAATTTACATTGATGATGTGGTGGTTAAGTCTAAAAGTGAGGGGAAAGCCATATAGCCGATTAACGAAGAGTGCTGAGAGGGCCAAGAAATACGGACTAAGAATGGAATCCCAAAAGTGTGTGCTTTTGGTGTCTTATCGGCTGGGCAATTTTTGGGTTTATGGTTCATGAGCGAGCGGATTGAAGTTAGTCAGCGAAGTATCAGAGCCATTAGATACAGAGACACACAAGCGATAAGACAGATTTGCAATCGTTGATCAGAGCAAAGACAATTAATTTTGATGAGAAAGAACAATATCCATATCAAATTATACCAACAGGCCAGACAATTGAGTCTAAAACTTCACAGCCGTTCATTGAAGTTGAAGGAACACCGGATACAACAGAACATTGTTCAAGTGGGGGCAGCGCAGCAAAAAAGACGCCAGGCGTTTGACGAGATCAAGAATTAAAATCTTAGTTAGAATAACCCGCCTGAAATTTTGATTACAAAACACGACAAAAGAGCGCAGGACACAAAAGAGTGCCGATATATATTCAGAGAGAAGAAGAAGAGAGAAATAAATATACTTGTGTAGAAAAAAAAAACGACGCCGATAAAGAGAAAAAGGGTAAACACAAAAATCGGTTCAATAAATGTTTTGATCAAGAATTTGAAGCAAAGAGCGAGTTGTGATAAAAAAAAAAAAAAATATGATACCTATCTAAAAAGATAAGGAGACTTTAAAAAAATGGATGCTGAGACGAATATAATAGCGGTGAAAGAGAAGTATGCTAGAATATGAAAATTTATATTTCTCAAAGTTGTACAAATTGAAAAGGCAAAAATTACTTTTAAAAAAACCTATCGGCTGAGTGTACAGATAGAACACAGAAGTTTAAACACAAAAAACAAACACCAAAAAAAAAAAAAAAAACACACCGATACCTAAACGTCCCAGATACAATCAAGATATATAACCCGCTCCTCTTGTGGCGCTCCAGTCTTCCAACCGCAGCATACCGCGATCACCATGCAAGTGGAATTTACCATACGAACTGCGTCAAACGACCCTCCAACACGAGACAGAGTTTTGATTTAAAGATACGAATTCGGCTAACAAAGCAATCACACGAGCCAAAGGAAAGGATCCTCCATGGCCGATTTTATGTGAGACAGCACAGGGTCACAACACACATAGAGGAATCATAATACATTAGATATATAGCCGATCCCATGGGTCAGGATTATTTTTTGATGGATCGGTTTTTGCAGACAACATGGCAAAAAAAATACAAAGACGGTATCAGGAAAATTTGGTTATTGTATCGCCTCGACCACGAGAGGCAAGTTTCAATGCAGTTTGCTTTTCATTACACAACTATCACACAAAACTAAACAAGAAAAAAACAAAAAAAACCTCCCCTCAGGCGGAAAAGTACACGCACAGGCAAAAAGCGTGCTGAAGCCCAGCACTATCCTCGCTTGCACAACTAGGAAAGGAGAATCTATCGGAACAATTAACATATAACAGGCATAGCTATATGAAATATAAAGAAAAAAAAAAAAAAAAGAAAAAAAAAAAGAGAAATATTTTCCATAATTATTGGTATCATAATTCTTTGTTGGTATCAAATAATATAATTCTATTTAAATATTCCATACCCAATACCCCAACCAAACAAAAAGTATCTGGAGAATATGAGTGCAGGATGATGTTTTGAGGTCATATTATGAAGAATGCGCGGATTTGTTGAAGGATTTCAAGATGGTGTCAATAATCATCTTCCCAGGGATAGCAGATTTGCGAAGCAAATGATCTTGCACAGATTGCTTCAGGATATCGGCTGAATAGCAGGTTGGGGTGGAGATAGCCGGTATTTGATGTCCAGAATTAAGGCCGATGACTGGAAGACAGGAGGCTAATTGAATTACTTGCGAAAATCCGTCGCAGTCGTTTCCAGGAAGATTCGGTATATAAAGCTGACTAAAATATAGTGCTATTGATGAGGGAGTTGTATTATCGGACGTTTGAGGAGTTCCTGCTTAAACATGCTGGATTTTGAAGAAGCCAAAGTGTTATGTGTAAGTGCCATGAGGCATCTGAGTGGATCTCACAACGGCTCATAAGATAAGTGGTGTTGAGAGAGAGGTATTTTGGCCCGACAATGGCTGGAAGATTGCTTTAGGGTATTATAAAAAGGATGTCAAGATTGTCAGAATTTTAGAAAAATATACAGCGGGCACCAGCATCGGCTATGAATCTGATCATCAAACACGTGGCCGCTTCATGAGGTTGGGAATTGATATGATCGGCCAAGATTTTTTCCTCCATCAGGTAAGGCGACATAAGTTTATTATGCGGTAGCAACAAGATATTTCACCAAGTGGCAGCCGTAGAGGCGATTCCTTTAGAAGAAGGTCACGTCCAAAGAAGCGATACGAGTTGTCAAGGAGCATTCATTTTCGGTTATTCTGGAACTTCCACTCAGACGCAATAACCTACTGATCAGGGTATCTTTGTTTCTGATGAGTTTCAACAGTTTTGCTAGGCCAGTATGGGAATCAAGCTATTAAATTCATCGCCTTATTATGCTTCAAGCCTAATGGGCAGCAGCAGAAGCTTCCAACAGAGTTTGATTCAAGTAATTAAGCGGAAAATTGACTATGAGCAGCCAACGGCTCGATGGCACATAACTACATTTAGCCGATGTCACTATGGGGCCTATCGGATGGCATGCAGGTCTACTCGCAGTACCGCGTATCAGTTGGATTATGCGACGATGAGGCTAGTTTTACCATGGGAGACTAACACATCGGCTCTAGGAGAATTTCTTGCAGAATAGTTGACAGCCGATGATTATTATATCTTGATGACAGTATAAACTTGAAGATTGGCTCAGAATCGGTTCAAGAGCGTGGAAAGGACATCAAGGAGAATAAGGCCTAAGGCAGGCTCGGCATCTACAACAAAGGTGGTGATGTAGTCGGTTTTGCCGAAGGGTCTTGTTTGGAAGTGGATTGCGATCGGTGTCCAGAGGATAATAAGGTTTCGGAAAATGGTCGCCTGTAATTGGGAAGGGCCTATCTGGATTATCGCTGTGTGACCTGGTAACGCATATATATTAGACAGATCTTGGCGGGACGGGAGGTTTGCTAAAGCACTTACGGGTAAAAATCTCAAGACAATACTCACCTAGCGTTTGGATCAACTCTTAAGTCGGTTAAGTACAGGCCATTTTCTTAAGCAATTCGGAACCGATGGTTTTACCGTCGCCTAAAGGACGCGATATCAATTGATAATCGCCTTTAGATCAAAACAAGCGGAAAAATTATCAAGAGACTGCAAGAGATAGTAGCCCCCAGAAGCCGATCTGGTTACGATGACAGCAGAAAGGTGGATTCGGCTATGTTCCCGAAGATCGTCAGTTACAAAGGTTTTAAGGCTATTACAAATTTTTCGGGATATTCGATGCTGCGCAGACGAATTTGATCAATTTCATTGGATGGCCCGTCTACGTCTTCATCGGAGCAAATGGGATGACTTTCAGCTATTTGCGCCGCATGATGAACTTGGGCACCCTGCTGTGATCTTTGGCTTCAGTGTCTTGTGGATGGCTTGCGGCAGGCCGACATGACGTGGGTTCTGTGTCTTCAGATCTTGCAACTTTTCAAGTTCTGCCCAGCACAATCGGCTTCCTTTTATCTTCAGTGATTTAGCTGGATTGGAGTTCTTGGGGGACAGCTGCATGTCATCAAGTTTCTTCTTGTCTATCTGGGCTGATAAGCCGATCGGTTTGGATGTCTTGAGCTATCTTTCTGTTGGTGCAGCACGACGATGGCTATCGCATAACCGGTGTCTTTTGGAAAGTTGATAAGTTTAAACCATATGAGACCTCCAGGTATGCTCGGGGCGGTCAAGCATCAACGAGCTCTTTCTTCGGGGCAGGGGTGGATGTTCAATTGTTCTTGCAAATCTTGCCTCGGATTGGCCCGCAATCTTCTCCCAGTGCATCGATTGGAATCTTTCCAAGCGACTGATGATGCTTGTTAAGTACTCGCGCCACACTCGGCTGAGAGACGGTTTGTGTAGGCCGCACTGGTGGCTGTAGCTTCTTCTACCTCCAGATAGCTGACCGATGTCGAAGGAGAACAAGTCGGCCAAGGACGGCAAATCTGGCACGGAAAGTGATCAATAAGAGATTAGAAGCAAAAGTATGAGCATGACAAAAGGTTACTGAGAGCGAGGACGTCGGCAGATCGGGTAAACATTCGGATCTCTCCTTTTTTTT